>JAUMHQ010032160.1:0-12144 GCA_032361165.1 Enteromius paludinosus | reverse complement strand
GCTCACCCTCAATAAACCATCCAGCCAGGGCCTATCATACAGGACTGTCATCCGCCAGATCCCTCTGGCTCGTGGCACTCCCAATTTCCACCTTCAGCCTCTGAGGCCTGAACTTCACCTCGGTCCTCCGACCCATCAGCTTTGCCATGGGCCTTGGCTCCCTCCTTTCCTTTGGTACCCATCAGTCCACCACCTCCACCGGGCTCGATTGTCCCTTCGACGTCGCCTTGGTCATTCGGAGTCCATCCGCCTCCTCGGGAATCCAGCCATCCGTCCCACCGGCGGTGTCAGCCTCCTCCCTCCCTCCAGCTCCGCCTTGGTCCTCCCTCGCACCGGCTCCGCCGTGGCCTTCCAGATCCCCTCATCCACATCAGTCGCCGGCACCATCTACTCCGTCTTGGCCCTCCGGATGCTTACTGTCGGCCTGGCTCATCGGCCGGCGGTCCTCACCCTCGACTCCACACCCCTCGCCAGAAGGGACCACTAAGCACCACCCCCCCTCCCTCAAGATATATGCATTTACAGTCATCTGTTCCTGGATCAGCACACACAGAAGACACTCAATCTCCAACACCTGTCACCCACTCCCAATCACCGGATTAGACACCTGCGCACAATCAGCCACTCACTATAAGAGATCGCTCAGCCATTCCCTCAATGGCTGAGCTCAAGGTTACTTCGCTTAATCTTACTTGCAGCTTCAAACCTATCCTGTTTATTCCGCTAGCGAAGGATTTGCTGGCTTTATGAAACTGGAGACGATCTCTTCCTTCTACCTGCAAAGAGACTGAGTATCCTTACCTTTTACTTACCTGAACGACTTGTGTTGGTCTCACATTGTTGCAACAAACAATACTTACCTGAAGCACTCACCTGAAAGGAACTCTAAGGATTACTTGCCTGATGTGTTGATTGTTGACCTGCCTCAGCTCCTACGAACTTTACTTCTCCTCAAATAAACCAGCAGAGAGACTGTTTGAGTTAAAAGGACGTTATACTCACCTGGCACTGTTTATATTCCTGGTGATGAAGATATTTATGTTGATCACAAATAAACTCACCTGTTTTACTTATCTCTCTTGTTCCTGTCTTTACTAAGCATGACAATTACAGAAAATAATGAACTTTATCACAATATGCAATTTAGTTTTTTAAAAGGACCTGTATATTACACTTCCTCCTCATGGTTCAATTCATTTTAGTACAATATGACTAAACAGGTTATTGTTTTTTATTTATTTAGATCATGTTGAACTTTTCCTAAATGAAAATTTATTTCCTAAATTAACTTAATATTATTAGTTGAACGTGCATTTTACATTTATGTACGTTCCAAAACTACTCAAAAATATTACAAATGAATTGGAAAATAAATGTTGTGAATTAACCTAAACTTGCATTGGACTAGAGGAAAGAAACTTGAACCTTCTACAAACATACCTGAAAGTGATGCAAACTTTATCTTGCAGTTTCTTTCTTGTTAAATGTATGCTTCTTCATTCGTTTGGATGTCTGTTTGGGATGGAGTTTTTCTATACACTGCATTTAGAAATACCCTCAGAAAAATCCCCTAGAAATACTAGGGCAGAGTCAGAGCCGAGAATGAGGCTTGAGTCCAGGTAAACAATCCAAGGTCAGGGCAGGCAGCCAACAACCAGAATAAACAGAGAAACAGTCCTAGATTAAGGGGATCATATGATGTGATTTCAAGTTTTCCTTTCTCTTTGGAGTGTTGCAAGCTATCAGTGCATAGGTAAGATCTCTAAAGTTGCAAAGACTAAAACCAAAAAGATATTCTTTATGAATTGTCCACCCTCCAGTTTGTTCTGGACGTGCTGTTTGTTGTTGTAAAAGTGAAACTACTTTCTTTGTGCTTCCAAAAGAGGACATAACTAGAAACCAGTGTAGAAAGAAAGTACTATGTCATTATAATCAGTAATTATATCTCCACTGGATGCAACAAATGTCTAGTTTGCAATGTGTTTTATTGTTTTGGTGGCATAGTGCAGACAATGCAAGACATCACATTATAGTAAGGGGCGTAACATTTCCTTCAGATGTTTACTGTATTTGGCTAATCACAATGCACTGGATAGCTGGCCAATCAGAGCACACCTCCTCGTTTTTTAGAACGATGAGCTTTGTACAAATTGACCCGTTTCATGAAGCAGAGCTTCGAGGAGAAACAATAATACAATATGTAGAAAATCATGTTTTTGCACATTAAAACACATAAACACTCTGTGAATGGAGAAAAAAAACCTTCATGAAATTTCATCTCATCCTGTTTTAAATTTTTTGACTGCTGCCGTCCTACAATAGCATTTTTATTATGATTAAGATGACACAATTTTCCAAATTAAAATCATAAAGAAGATGATTATTGCTTTGGTTATGTTAAAGATTGGCTTACTGTCATAATATCACAATAATGCACTAAAGTCAGGTGTTTCTTTTGTGCTCCTGCTCTTCTTCTTCCCCTTCGAAATGTCAACTTTCCTGCTATCGTTCAGTTCCTTCTCTATCTAACGCAGCTACAGGACCTCTGCTCTTCCACTTCTTTACAAACCACAAAAAAAGCACCAAATATTTTATTTAGATGCAGAATATGAATTGAAAAAAAAATAATTTTTTTTAATTGATAACTCCTTAAGGATCCGTCCTTCTAAGACAAGTTATAAATTCATGTTACTTTTTAAGTAATTAATGATGAGTCATGATGAGTCCATCATCCCCACCATAGCCATACACCTATAGCTTCAACCACACTGCCCTGATTTTAATGTGGAGTCTGCAGTGTATGTGTGGTCTGTAAAAGAAATAATCCCTTCTAGCAGTTTTGTCGATAGAATAAATATGTATTGAATCTGCACACTGTACAAACTGAATGTGCACATGCTTATCGCTGAATTCAATCCATATTGAACTAAAATTAGCTGAATAATGACACTATATTTAAGCAGATATAAAAGTTGGAATCCAAAAGAGGCACTGTAGACTTTAAGTCTGTTGTTAAATGACATTTTGTTCAGCATTGTTATTCTTCCTAATAGTTTTATTTTATACATTGCACAGTACAATGGGATGCATTAAATTAATTAATTGTAACAATGACTTGGTTGAACAGCATTTAAAGAAACACTAATGTTCTAAACTAGTACATTGCAGTAGGAGGTAAATATGAAGTTTTACACATGAATTGTTCTTTGTACAAACAGTATGTCTCCATCTGCTGGTCACGTTTAATATTCTTTAAAGTAATTTACTTGCAATGCATGTATTGAAAATAAATATTTACTTGAAATGCATTCAATATTCTTGTTATATCGTGTTGGTGGTGCTGTTTATTATTATTTGCATATATTTGTGTTATTTAGCAGTAACAATATTATTAGAAACATGAACAAGAAAACTGCAAAAAAGAAGAAATATTTCTTTAAAGATGTCTATCAGGAATCTAACAGCTTAAAACTTAAACTGTGATTCACAAATTTGTAGTCATGGAAAAACTTGTCGTTGTCAAGCCCTTACATAAATCATTTTATTAAAAGTTCTCATTTCTGGTTACATTTTAATACTTAAAAAAATGATGTGCACAAGTTGATTAACTAGAACACTCTTGGGATTGTTTGTTTTTATGTCATGCTTTTTTATGAATTATTTAATGTTTTGTATTTTTCATATTTCATTGTCAGTATTTGTTTCTAGCCGCTCTTACTGATGTGAGGTGGTTGCTAGGCATTCATTAGATTATTGGGACAGCTCAATGAAGCCAATGTAAAGCGTGATATAAATCTCACTGCTGTGTGTGTGCTCTTGGATGGGTTGAACGCCGAGCACACCTTCCAGATAAGGGACACCGCCATACTAGACAACACGTCACTTCCTTTCTTATTTTTTTCCCCTTTTCTTTTTTCTTTTCTTTCTCCTTTTCTTTTCCAATTTCTTTTTCTTCTCCAATTTTTTTTCCTATTTCTTTTTCCTTCTCTTTTTCCTTCTCTTTCTCCTTTTCTTTTCCTATTTCTTTCTCCTTCTCTTTTTCCTTCTCTTTCTCCTTCTCTTTCTCCTTTTCTTTTCCTATTTCTTTCTCCTTCTCTTTTTCCTTCTCTATCTCCTTTTCTTTTCCTATTTCTTTCTCCTTTTCTTTTCCTATTTCTTTCTCCTTCTCTTTTTCATTCTCTTTCTCCTTTTCTTTTCCTATTTCTTTCTCCTTTTCTTTTCTTATTTCTTTCTCCTTCTCTTTTTCCTTCTCTTTCTCCTTTTCTTTTCTTATTTCTTTCTCCTTCTCTTTTTCCTTCTCTTTCTCCTTTTCATTTCCTATTTTTTTCTCCTTCTCTTTTTCCTTCTCTTTCTCCTTTTCTTTTCCTATTTCTTTTTCCTTCTCTATCTCCTTTTCTTTTCTTATTTCTTTCTCCTTCTCTTTTTCCTTCTCTTTCTCCTTTTCTTTTCCTATTTTTTTCTCCTTCTCTTTTTCCTTCTCTTTCTCCTTTTCATTTCCTATTTCTTTCTCCTTCTCTTTTTCCTTCTCTTTCTCCTTTTCTTTTCCTATTTCTTTCTCCTTTTCTTTTCCTATTTCTTTCTCCTTTTCTTTTCTTATTTCTTTCTCCTTTTCTTTTCCTATTTCTTTCTCCTTTTCTTTTCTTATTTTTTTCTCCTTCTCTTTTTCCTTCTCTTTCTCCTTTTCATTTCTTATTTTTTTCTCCTTCTCTTTTTCCTTCTCTTTCTCCTTTTCTTTTCCTATTTTTTTCTCCTTCTCTTTTTCATTCTCTTTCTCCTTTTCTTTTCCTATTTCTTTCTCCTTCTCTTTTTCCTTCTCTTTCTCCTTTTCTTTTCCTATTTCTTTCTCCTTTTCTTTTCTTATTTCTTTCTCCTTTTCTTTTCCTATTTCTTTCTCCTTTTCTTTTCTTATTTTTTTCTCCTTCTCTTTTTCCTTCTCTTTCTCCTTTTCATTTCTTATTTTTTTCTCCTTCTCTTTTTCCTTCTCTTTCTCCTTTTCTTTTCCTATTTTTTTCTCCTTCTCTTTTTCATTCTCTTTCTCCTTTTCTTTTCCTATTTCTTTCTCCTTCTCTTTTTCCTTCTCTTTCTCCTTTTCTTTTCCTATTTCTTTCTCCTTTTCTTTTCTTATTTCTTTTTCCTTTTCTTTTTCCTTTACATTCTCTATTTCTTCAACGCTCTCCCTCAAAGTATTTATGAGACCCCACACA
Source organism: Enteromius paludinosus (assembly GCA_032361165.1). Taxonomy (NCBI): domain Eukaryota; kingdom Metazoa; phylum Chordata; class Actinopteri; order Cypriniformes; family Cyprinidae; genus Enteromius; species Enteromius paludinosus. The sequence goes on along the minus strand of JAUMHQ010032160.1, from coordinate 6,940 downwards.
TTCTGACGGCAGACAAGAGGATTTTCTTTGACATTTTCTGCCTCCTTTATCAGATCCTCCATGGCCTTCATCACAGGCTCCCAGAGGATGAAGCTTTGAACTTGTTTCTCCATTTCAATGACTTTTCCACTTACAATAATCAGAAGGTACACAGCTCTCCCGACTATTTCCTGGATATCAGATGTGAACGGTAGATTCTGCTTCAATTCTTCAATCTCCTTGTCTCTCTCATTTTCAGCTTCCTTGATTGCATATGTAGCCTTAACCATTTCACTGCTTCCCTCCATTAACATTAATACACCTTGTAGAAAGCAAGGATCATTATCAGCCTCAAATATTGGTTAGTTGTGCTTGTTAAGATGATGATAAAAAGTTGTAGTGTATCAAGTAGGATTTCTCACCAGGAATCCATCCGATAATTGGTATAGCAGTCAATACTGCCCCTGTAATCATTACACGTGTAGCTGTGTCATGTCTAGCTCTCTGTTTGTGTATTTCTTTAGATTTATCAGAGGTATTTTCTGTGTTCTGCTGTTCAGCATTTCCTTTTTCTTTAGTTAGTTGCTCAATGCATTGTGCTAAATTTTTTTGTCTTTCTTCAATCATTGTTCTTGATTTTTTCAGGGACTGCTCAGCATGCTCTATATGCTTCTTCATTTGTTCATAATTGGGGCTAGTTGTTGGACACACTTGTTCCTCCAAGAGAAATTTGCAGGTTTTACAGATAGAGACGATTCCTTCATTTAGATGCAAAACAACAGTTTCCATGGTTGGCACGTCCAAAACACTGCAATTTAGAAAGATAGAGAAACTATCCATACTAAATCATAATTCACAACTTAAGTACAATTTCCTAAGTTAATTTAAAATAATTAGTTCAATATGCATTTTACATTTATGTACATCCCATTAAAAATAAGCCCCGAAACTACTCAAATAGATTACAAATAAATTGGAAAATTAATGAATAAATGTTTGCAAAGGACTGGAAAAAAGAAACTTTAATCTTCTGCAAACATACCTGAAAGTGATGCAGACTTTATCTTGCAGTTTCTTTCTCGTTAAATGTATGCTTCTTCATTCGTTTGGATGTCTGTTTGGGATGGAGTCTTTTTGTACACTGCATTTAGAAATACCCTCAGAAAAATCCCCTAGAAATCCTTCATGGAAGAAGGGACAGGGTTACGAAAGCTGGACAGAGTCAGAGCCGAGAATGAGGCTAGAGTCCAGGTAAACAATCCAAGGTCAGGGCAGGCAGCCAACAACCAGAATAAACAGAGAAACAGTCCTAGATTTAAGGGGTCATGATGCGATTTCAAGTTTTCCTTTCTAATTGGAGTTACAAGCTATCAGTGCATAGGTAAGATCCCTAAAGTTGCAAAGATAAAAGTTAACAATAAACAAGAGAACACACAGGGAAAACACTATTTACACTCATGTGCAGCTTCCTAGCAAAAATAAACTCAAACTCTTTCACTTTTCCCTCAAAATATAGCACTGTGTCATTTCCAACCATATCTCAATTTGTTTAGTGTGTTTAATAACGTTTTTTGTGGCTGCACAACTGCATCACCAATGATGCCGCCTTTCTGTAGGTGAAGAGCTTTCTGAATATTATTCTCAAAAATGTCTCAGTTTATTACTCCAAAATGTTTTTTTTTTTTTTTTTTACGAAAATGGTGTTTCATGCATTTGTCTGTTTTTATCTGTGGCTTTTGGGTGGTGAGTTATGTTTTTGTATTGCTTCGGTTCTTCCAATTAAACTATTCCAGTATGTAAACCAAAACATTATCGTTGTTGAATTTTCATCTAGGGTTTAAAAACTTATGGGTTTGATGTTAAATAGCCTAATAAATCGAGTTCACATCATTTTATCAGGCAAATTGGGCCACTTTTTAGTTAATCGATTGGAACACTAACAAAAAAGACTGTCTAAAGTGTTCTTAGAATTAATAAGGACTGTTTTTAATATTTGTATGTTGAGTTGATGTAATAAGATAAAATTGTTCAGGCCCTACAAGTTTTGAAAAAATTAACTGCTCCACATTTTTGTGAGATGACAGTGTTAAGGAAAAATGGGCCAGTCAAACTGCAAAGTTAAATGGAGACATTTCTGATAAAACACATTTAATTATGTAATAAATTACATTAGAGCATCTATTTGAATTGCATAAAAAATAGTATCAAAAAAAATATCAATACAGGATACATTTCATAAAAGAAATGTAACAATAACAATTAATGTTATGGCAACAGTTACCTGCCAACGACTGCAAAGAACTTCATACAGATGATGTATAAGACACTCAAACCTTTCAATGAATTTCAATTGGTGAATGCGTGTGCGTGTGTGCTGACTGTTCTAAATAGTTTCACATTAGGCTATTTTGCTTCAACCTTAAATGGCATATGATGTCCCAATTCGCCTGATATCACCCTACAGTGTGCCAAAAACATATAAAACGTGTTCTACAGCCTGCATAAGATTTATCCATTTTAAAATGTATTTCATTTACACTCCATAATGTGAACGACTTATAAAGCCTGCAAATAAGGGGGTATTTTACAGTTTCCACTTTTAAACATTAAACATTCACAAAATGTAATAATACGCTAACATTAAAGATAACACACAGCAAGTGGAAAAAAATCATCATTCATTCACCTGTAGCCTGTCTTTTATGTTATCATGTTCTTATGTTCTTATATTCTTATATTCTTTTGTGCTCCACAGATAAAAACCAGTCATACAGGCTAGAATCAAAACAGTCTCATGGCAATTCGAGCATATTTCTCGAGGTGGCTAATTCATACAAATTCGGACGACCTTACAAACTAATACAATTTTTGCTAAGTCTTACATATTTTAACAGTTGCCAACAAACTGACACTGAAGTCATGTACTCTATTCCAGCCTTTACACACTGTATTTGCTGTATTAAGTGTGTTTCAAAATAACTGGGTCCAAAATGGACAGTAAGTGAAGCTTACAATAATCTTTTTGGGAAGTATGAAGTACTGTAACTTTTCTGTACTGTACTGTACTTTTTCTGAAGATTAATATGAGGATAAGAAAGCTAAGTCTTATGACGTACAGAACAAAAAGTGATCACATGAAGGCAGAAAGCTTAGGAAGGTTAAACAAGCAAGATTGAGAAATTATTCATATGCACAATATAATGAGTCCAAATTCATTGACTCCTGTAGGATGTGTGTGTAATCACTGTGCTGATGGCTCCCCCCTCTGCTGGACTGTTTGTGAGATAACATGATATTTAGTCTGGTAATGCCTTACGGGTGAATGACACTAATATTTTGATCTGAACTGAGTTAAATGTGCAGTCTCTACTTTGTGGGATGTGTTTGGAAAATGCTGCTCTGCTCGCTTTCTTAATTTGATAGCTGCTTGATTTTTTTACTCACATGAGCTGCTCTATTCTTCTTGTTTCTGTTTCCCTGCACAGATGTTTCTGCATCTGCTTGTAAATAAACTTAAATAGTGAAACATTCTATCTGTACTGATTGTTATTATGTAATCTGGAGAGCAGAGATGGTCAGAGACAGGAAACAAAGACCTCTGAAACCGTTTCACTTTTTTTCATCTGTCAGTCTAGATTTAGGAAGAAACTGCACTTTTTGCTCAGAAAGTCACTCGGTTGTGTCTGAAGTGGCTGTCGGCTGGACAACTATTACAATGTTCGCTCATCTGTGTGCTCCGATCCTGTTTCTACTGTGTGATGAGAAACGTAATATTTTCAGTAAATTTGGAGAATGTAATGACAAAGGTTTCCCCACAAGAGATTAAAAAACATGGTTTACCTGTTTAACCCTTGAGTTTATGGAGGACTTATCATATTTTTAAAATTGATATGAAAATAGTTTTATTATTATTATTTTATTATATATATATTTTTTACATAGGTTTATATACAAAAACAGCTTTTTACGCAAACATTTTATAAAAGCCCCACATTTCTAAGTTTCCTTCGTGGGGATAACGTAGATTGTTTAGTAATTTCTTTTGGAAAATGCAGTTTTACAATCTCACTTTTACCAGTAGATGGCTGCAGAGCTCCACTATTGACTATTTGCGAATTTTCAATTGGACTCATATCCGGCCCGTAGGTGTCATGAAAGGATGATGTGACTGCTCGTGGTGTAAAGTTGTAAAGTTGAGGCAGAGATCAGTCAAGACAAGGACGTTCCAAAAAATGCAAAGACTTTAATAGAACCAGGACACTAATGAAAGAAAAAGCTGAAGAGGCAGCGACTTACAATATAAACAGGACGGCCAACCACACAAGACGTTACGACGTTAACACCACATACTGAACTGAAAAACAAAGGGCTTTAAATACAAGGAACCTAATGAGCTAAAATAAGGACAGCTGGAAAAACGACAGGTGTACAAAATCAACTAATGAAACAGAACGAACGGGACAAACCAAATGAACAGGACTGAACCAAAAATCACATAAAGACAGGGGAGAGCCAGGATGACACATAACATGGCATAAAGAACGCCTGTGGTGTTACAGAGCCCTCCCCCTAAGCGCAGCTTCCAGACGCGAGGGCAACATCATAGAGGAGGGATGGCTGGGCATTCTGGAGGGCGCACGGGATGCGCAACCGACTCTGGAGGGCGCACGGGATGCGCGGCAGACTCTGGAAGGCGCACGGGATGCCCGGCAGACTCTGGATGGCGCACGGGATGCGCAACCGACTCTGGAGGGCGCACGGGATGCGCGGCAGACTCTGGAGGGCGCACGGGATGCGTGACTGGCTCTGGCTCGTGCAGCGTGACTGGCTCTGGCTGCGGCTCGTGCAGCGTGACTGGCTCTGGCTGCGGCTCGTGCAGCGTGATTGGACTGAATGGCACTGGTGGGTCAGGCCACAGGGGTAATTCCTCCTCCACCACAGGTTCTAGCGACTCGTGCCATGGTGGCAGGTCCTCCTCCACCATGGTCTCTGTTGGGTCGGGCCACGGCAGCGTAGCAGGCTCTGGCTCGGGCTGTGGCTGCGTGGCAGGCTCGGGTAGCATGACAGGCTCTGGTTCTGTGGACTCGGACTCTGGTGCTGATCTTAAAACCCCTTTTACTGGCAAATGTTTCCAGATTCTAGGTGCTGGGACCGGCTTTGGGAACTTGGGTGGTAACACCAGCTCTGACAGCGTGGTTGTGGGCTGTAGTGGAGGGTCTGGAAACTCCTTGGCCGGTAGATGACTTCAGAGTCTGGGTACTGGTACCGGCTTAAGGAACATGGGTAGCTCTGGCTCTGAGATTTCCCGGACTGGAGCCAGCACGGACACTGGAATGGTATCAGGGGTTGAACCGGAGTCCGTGAATATGTGCGCATTCTCCCGCGGGGCGTGCTCTCTGCAGGCGGATCTCGGGTGCGCTGCAACCTACCTCTTTGCGAGCGCACAGTCATCCGACATAAAAACGCTCTCTTACGTCAGGCTATAAAACGCCGCCACAAGCACGGAATCCCCGAGACCCGACCGTTCACCCAGCGAATGAAAGTCTCGAACAAAGTCCTCGAACGGCGGGTCTCGGCTTACCAGAGCAAAGAGCGCTGCAGAGATTCCATATTTCAAGTGTTGTGGTGTTCTGTCATGAAAGGATGATGTGACTGCTTGTGGTGTAAAGTTGAGCCGTGCCTCACAGCGGGGCAGAGATCAGTCAAGACAAGGACGTTACAAAAAATGCAAAGACTTTAATAGAACCAGAACACTACTGAAAGAAAAAGCTGACGAGGCAGCGACTTACAATTTAAACAGGACGGCCAACCACACAAGATGTTACGACGTTAACACCACATACTGAACTGAAAAACAAAGGGCTTTAAATACAAGGAACCTAATGAGCTAAAGTGAGGACAGCTGGAAAAACAACAGGTGTACAAAATCAACTAATGAAACAGAACGAACAGGACAAACCAAATGAACAGGACTGAACCAAAAATCTCATAAAGACAAGGTAGAACCAGGATAACACATAACATGGCATAAAGAACGCCTATGGTGTTACAGTAGGGTTGTGGGGCCCTAGGCGAAATAATAAAAAATTGGGCCCACTGGTGTAAAAACAGTGCTGCCACGGGTCGGCGGTACCCACATTTAAAAAAAAAAAAAAGAGCAATTTCTATCGCCTCAGGGCCCAGTGCCCCGAGGCTCCCATCTAACCTCTCCTCTTCCTCCTCAGATGCGGAATCGGAGCCCTGGATCGCCAGAGTGGGAACCAGTGCAGGTAAGGGCTGTTCAGAGCAGCCGGACTCGCCCCCAGGGCGTTCATCCTTCTGGGGCCGGTCTCCTCCCTGTTCTCCCACCAGGCTGCCCCACTGCGTTACTGCGCCTGGTTACAGCTTCCCAACCCGTTGTGGTGGTTGATATGGACGGTACGCCTCGGCAATGCGGTTCAGTTTGCCAGGCGCCCGCCAAGGTACAGAGGCATTCCTTACACCCGTGTCCATTCCAACACGGATGCCGCTGTCCTCCGTGCTGAGGTTGAAGTCCTACTGGGGAAGGATGCAATCGAGCCTGTCCCTCCAGCTGAGATGAGGTCTGGTTTTACAGCCCTTATTTCATTGTGCCCAGAAAGAGCGGTGGGTCACAACCGATCCTGGATCTCAGAGCTCTGAGAATGTTTCTGAGTCTGGCTTATATGCAGTGTAATGAGAGAATGGGCGTGGAAAATGAGATGCAGGTGTGTGTTCAGTCCCAGAGGCATGGTGTTTCAATACTCCGGTGACATCTCCCTCTGATGATCTGGAGGAGGCGGCAGCGGAGCCTCCAATATAACATATAGATTATTATTAGAATCTTACCTGAAAATCTGAACAAGAGATAATGTAAAATAATTTGTAAAATATTACAAAGTGTTGAAACTCTTAGCAGTTGAATGACATTATGTTTACCTTTATGTACAGTATTTAAAGAGAA
>JAUMHQ010032031.1:0-12151 GCA_032361165.1 Enteromius paludinosus | reverse complement strand
GAGCAACTGCAGCGCCTGACCTGTGCGACTGCTCTCGTTTTGCTCTCACGGTACTTTGATGGCACATGTGATCGAAAAGCGGCTGCAGCTCCGATCAAAGTCGGACAAATGATCTTACCAGAATGCATTGTTTTGTAAGGTGGCAGCCAATTTCTTGCGGCGCTGCATGAAGTCGAACACACCTAATTTAACATGGTCCTTAGATGGTCATGTGACGCTCAGGACTAGCACATGATCAGCTTAAACCAACCTGTTACCAGCATGCTTTAAAACATACATAACTAGATGTTGGGTTACCAAAAAACTGCTGGTAGCCATTGACTTCCATAGTAATTTTTTCCATAGTCACTGTGGAAGTCAATGGCTACCAGCACTCAACCCTGTTAAAAAAAATAAAAAAACATATATGCAGGTAGAGTACGTTTTGAAGCATGGCTGCTGGTCAGGCACTGGTTCTGAGCAGGAGCTAGTTGCTGAGGACCAGCTTCACATGACCATTCTTCAAAAGTAACTTTAGACAGTAAATAATTACAGAATTGTTATTTTGCGTGAACTATGCCCCTAAATGACTGCTTTCATTAGTATTTTATGAGTGCAGTGAATAGGGGGGTTTAGGATTAAGATCTTTTCTTTAAGTTGACATGAAAACAGTATCGTCAGACAGTTAAGTTACAGGTATGTGTGTACAATTGCAACTCTGGCAGCGGAGGCACGTGAACCCTCCACGGTCCACTGATGAGAGTGATGACGCACTCCATTTGAAAAACGTCTGCCTCACTGCGGGAAGAGTGCAGCACTCTGCGAATGTGTGATTAGGGCTAAATGAGTGTGTATGTGTGCACCCGCGCAAGTGTGCGACTTTGCATACGCAATTCATAAACTCTCCAAATGTCTGTGGTGCCGGAATCTGCCAAGAATGTGACTCAAATATCTCACATCTCCTCTCACTCCTCTCTGCATTTTATTCACCGTTTCACACACTATTTCAGCCCTGCTGATGTCTCTTCCAGTCTGTCTTTCTCTCTCTCCATCTCCCTTTTGGTTCTCTTTCAAGTTTTAACGTCAGCCACTGTCTCCTTTCTTCATTTACGTAAAGCAGCACAAGTTCTACAGCTCTCTCCTCACACTTTGAAAACGCATCAAAACACATGAGATTAAAAACCTGTCGGCGTGTTTACGGGATAATTGGAGGTTGATGCGTCGATATAGCACCCCCTCCTCTTTTTATTTTCCTCCCGCAACGGATAGCCATGCTGGTAATCATTAAGGAGGACATCATTAAATTCTGAGCCTCCGACACAAATCGATTCTTGGGTTCATTACTCAACAGCACAGGGTTCTGAACACCTATAATTAAGCCCAAAACAGGGAGAAGAGAGGAGAAAGTCAAGGAAGAGGAGTGATAGAAAAATGCATCAACCTCATGTCAAGAAGAGCTGGAGAAAGTGAGGAAACGAAGGGAGTGAATTGAATGAGAGAGAGAAAGGTGAGGGAGGGGTGAGAGAAGCTGATGACGACAAACCGAGCGGAAAGACCGAAAGAAGAGAAAGTGTGTGAAAAAAAACAGAATATGTAACAAAGAACGAGAGCTCTGAGCTAGACAGAGATGTGGGAAAATATTAAAATCATTGCTAATTTATACCAAATGCTTCTCCTGCAGCAGCTAGAAATTAGAAATTTGCGCTTCTACGTTTTGCAATCGTTTTTCATATAGAGAAAATGCAATTTCAGCTCACAGAAGTGTGCATGTCACACACCAAAGGAGTGTTCATGTGTATGTGTAGATATGTACCAGTAACTATTTATTTGACATTTATATTCATGGGGGCGATTACAAACACTTCCAAACTCTTGCTGTGATGAGCCACTTCCGGTAAACTCACTCGCATTCACAAAAAGCGTTGTTGCCTCCTATTTCTTTCTTCCTCACACATATTCCCCATTCATGTGATTCAGTGACTCATTCTTCATCTAATATTCAGCGATATTGACGTGGTCGCCACCCCTCGATTGCCAGCCAACTCATTGTGTCTTATTGTTGAGTGCCGTGGCTGAGAGCCAATGGGCACGCAGATGGTGGGTGGGATGATGAAGGGACTATTTGCGCAACTGTACCCCATCCAATGGGGGCGTCGCGATGCAGATGTCTTCCATTCAAAGGCCTGATTCAGAAAACAGCCTCATGCATCATTATGGGCCATACACAGTTTACTCGGTTGGTTGATTAGTTGAGTAATTGTAGTCTACACAATTGTGATTCACATGACACTGATACCTTTAATCCGCAATCAGTGCAAGTTGTAATGCAAACAGGCTGGAGATTGGGCATTGGATAGAAGATGAAACAGCCGGTTGGCAGTAGTTTTCACGGTAGATTTACTGTGGAATTGAGAGAAAAGGCACTTGAGCCTCTCACCGGGGCTCACATGTAAATGTGTGTGTGTGTGTGTGTATGCGCACACGTCTGTTCTAAGCACAGCCTGGCTTTGCACGTGGTGGGAGTCTGAAGCAAACTCTCTGCATCTTGCTGCTCTTTCAGTGAGAGCCGTCTGCTAAAGACAATCAGACAGAAAGAAAAAGAAAGACTTTCTCAATCGGAATTAACAATAACCATTCAATACCAAACCTGGAGTGCTTTGTGTGTATCTTTTCCAATAACATCATCTTTTTGTCAGTCTCAGGGGTGCATTTACTCGCGCACACGTCTTGCATACTCTGCAACTCTGAATTAAAGCTCTGAATGGTGGCCAGTGCGTTGCATGGTAACTGCGTGTTATAGTGAATGATGTTGCCTTCAAAGAACTTGAGGAGCGGTGAGGAGTAGAGTGAGCGTGTGTGTCTGTCTATGTGTCTGTCTGTCTGTATGTGTCAAGGGAGGTCAGACTGAGAGATGCGAGGGAGAGAAGGCACATGTGAGATTCTGCTGTAGAGTCGTGGCCGTTGGATGGAGATATAAAGAAAGTACGCCCACACCAGAGATGTTTCGTATTCACAGATAAGCATTTATTCTTTTGTCATGCTTTCTGTCCATCATTTTGTGTTGTAGTGAAAAGATTGAACAGCTCATTCTTTCACATTCTTACATTCGATTGCACATGATGCATACATTCTGGGTAAAAAGGTATAACTAATGCTTTGGTCATCCGTGAGCAACCTCACAAACACGGTCACTCGAGAGCACCTTAAGGCAGTTTGACCTTACCCGTTCAGCTGAGATATACATTCACACATTGTACAAACATTTCAAGACATAAACGTGTCATGGTAACACCCCAGGGACAAAAAGATCAGTATTATTTGTTTCAGGGTAAACACAAAACAGGATATTGCTGGAATTAACAGTAGATCTTTACCTTTCGTATTAAGGAAATTTAGATTGCATTTCTCTTTATCAGCATGTCCATCCTTTATCATCCATCTCTTGGCCACTACCACCCACATCCACCTCTGCTTTACTTCTTTTTCTCTTCCTCTCCTTTTCCTTTTCTCTCTCCTCTTGTCCTTGCCCTCTCTGTTTGTTTTTTCCTATAGCATTTCGATTCTGTATTGCAGTTTGAAAGAGGAGGATAAGGGAATAGGCAGAGACCACCAAAGAAAGCCCACCAAGACCAGTCACACGTGGTAGACATTAATCTGAATGTTGACCAATTTGTCAGTAAACACATTTTTCTACAGTAGCTAATTCATTTCAAGCAACAGTCTTTCCACGGTGTCCTTCATAAATTGCATCGTCTTGGATTCAGTCCTAGTATTTGGCATTTTGCCATTTTTTTTGACTATAGCTGCAAGCTGTTGACTGGTTTGATTTAAAATCTATACTTTAAATGAGAAAGGATGGATTTTTCAGATACAACCAGTTACATTTGACTTTAAAAAGAAGAATAAACAAAGGGAAGTCTTGGAACAAAGTAGGTAGTGTATTTTACAGTAATAACATGTAACATATTAACAGTATATTGAAAGACAAAGAGTAAAAAAAGAACATTCACACTCTCGATTGATCTTTCCATGCACTGACCATATAATATCACAGACGTTACTCACAGTGACATTCTTGGCCATTCAGAACAGTGACAAGCATAAGGCCTTTCATAGCGTTATTTACAGCTCCCTCTGCCAAGATGTCATATTTACACAAGTGATAATTGCTGTCATAGCTGATGGATGATGTAATGAATTCTTTCGCCTTTTCTTGTGCGTCCTCTCTGTCTCTCCTGCGCGTGCTTTCGCCTTTATCCGTGCATCTTAAATTATAGATGTATTGCAACACTTTCAAACTCATCTCTCCATTGTGCTTTGTCTGTCTTGCTTCGCTGCTGCACGCCGTTCCTTTTGTGCATTTCTAGCCCTGAATGGTTTTGAGACCCTTCTCTTATAATAGATGAAATATAACATTCGATCGCTGCATTCCAAATGGAATCAAAAGATTTGCTCATTATGCTATTGTTACCAGCTAACTACTGTAATAATGGAGCTGTGGCGCTGTTGGAAAGAGGGTGTCGTAAGTGACATCACAAGCTATAATTACAACTATCATAGAAGCACTTAGAGTGGCTGAAAAGTCTAAAAGCATACAAATATTGTACGTAAACCTAAGATGGAAATTTCTATCCTCTGTCTGCACTGACTGTGATAGAGATGGCTTAGAATACACTTGTCCTCAAAAAATGAAGGACCGAGTATCTGCCTAACTGACCAAGCCCTCTGAACAGCTTTCATTACTTTCCATTAAGGGCCTGTACTGCCCAACGTTCCCTGCTTACCCACTGTATCCTAAATCAGTCTAGTGCCCTCTAGTTACCAGAAACTAGAGGCTCGAACTGAACAGAACAGAGATACAGGTGAGGCTGATAGTAAACAGGAATCAAGGCATTGAAGAGTTAAATTGAGTAAACAGGGTTTTCCCTCCTCCAGAGAGGAGAAAAATTAGGGGGAAGAGGGTTCTTCTGGAGATAAACAGATTCAGCCAAAAAGAAGATGGATGCAGACAGTCAAGACAGACATGGAGAGTAGCAAGAGAACAGAAGACGAGGAGCGAGAAGTAGAGGAAGATGGTGGCAGAGAGTCAAATTCGGGAGGGCACTCGAGCTCAAAGCAGCGCAGAGAGGTGATGCCCGCATCTTCATTGCCATAGTTGGCCCAATACTCTTCTGGGTCAAGCTTGGGAAGAAGAGCCTCTTCCTCCCCGAGCTCGTACTTTGTGGATGTAGATGTGATTGAGGGATACTGGGACTTGAAGGGGTACGCCTTGGTCTCGGAGGTCTTCTCAAAGATGCCCTTGGAAGTGCTGACGGGCTTGTGCTTGGAGAACCACCAGCGGGTCTTGGTGCTGAAGGTAGTGGTGGTGGTGCCAGAGAGGGAGCCGGGGTCGGGAAGAGGGCACAGGGCGAAGTCCATCTCCCTCAGGAAGCGCAGATCCTCTCCACGATGAGAAGCTGGGGAGGCGCACAGAACCTCGGAGCTGGACAAGCGGGCACCTCTGAAGAACTCCCACAGGGGACGGGCCTCGCACCCGCAGGCCCAGGGGTTGTTGTTCAGCCGCAGGAACTCGATGGAGGTGATGTCACGCATGGCCTGACCGGGCAGCTCTGCCAGGGAGTTGTTGAAGAGGAAAAGCATGGTCAGCCGGCCCAGGTCGCGGAAAGCGCGGCGATTGACCTGACGGACCCTGTTGTCGTGCAGCAGCAGACGGTCGAGGTTGACCAGGCCACGGAACACGTTCTCGGACAGGGTGCGGATGCGATTGCCGTGCAGGAAGAGCTGGCTGAGGTTGATCAGGTCAGCGAAGAGATCGTCCTGGATGAAGTGGAGCTGGTTCTCCTGCAGGTAGAGGAACTGCAGGCTGTACAGCTTGTGAAAGATGTCGTGGGGAAGGGCGGCCAGCCGGCAGCGGTGCATGTGGAGGCTCTGGAGCTTCTCCAGGCCACGGAAAGCTCCACCCTCAAGGCGGTGCAGGTGAGGGTTGTCACCCAGATCGAGCTCCTCCAGGTCGCGCAGCTCGCTGAATGCACCGGCCTCAATCCAGGTTATGTTGTTGGAGAAAAGCCACAAAACCTGGTATGTGATGAATTGATGGACAGGAAAAGATAGAGGGAGGAAGAGGTAATGAGGTGAAGATATTGAGAAGGAATACAAAATTAGTAAATATCTTATAAATGTACTCTCAAATGTAAATATGAAATATCCTATTCAGTTTTACGAACTCTTCCTTACCTGTGTGCCAAAAGCAAAAGACCCCACTCTCAGTTCAGTGATGCGGTTGTTCTGCAGAAAGACGCGCTGGGATTCGTAGGGCATGCCCTGTGGCACAATAGTGAAGTTCTGCGCCTGGCAGCTCACAGTCATGGGGGTCGGGTAACACACGCACCGGTGAGGGCAGTTCTGCGCAGGAACGGGTTTTACCACAACCAGCCAGACAACCAGCCAGAGCGAGAGCGCGCCTGGTGGAAAGAGAAGAGCGCGTCACATCACAAATCTTAGTAGATAAAGCGCAAATGTAATCCTTTACATTAATTCGTGAGGATAAAATTATTTGATTTTAAAAAACGAATGATTAGCCTACTACAAATGCACTAATTTGTTTTAATCATTATAACAACGTATTGGTTTCCATCCATTTACGTTGTGATAGTAATTTCTCTCATAAAGCACTTTTCGGAATTTCAGTTCATAAGTAAATCGTTTCAAAACGTTTATAAAAAGTGCTATTTAACATGTATTTATTCCATTGTTGTAACTTTAAAGACAGATTTATGCAGAATCTACAGGCTACAGCTCCGAATATTATTTTCTTCGACTATAAATGTCATTCCAAATCTAACTTTAATCTTTTAAAAAATATACCTACATTTGCTAAGATTTGTTTGAATAAAGTCATAATTAAAAGCACTAAAACATTCATGCAGAACATTTTACGCATCAAGCACAAAATACATATTCTGATCATGCTGCGCAAAACCAAGCATTCTCGAAAGCCAGTTTTGATCATATTCTAAATCCTTAAATCATTTTAAATGCATTCATTTCCATTACTTAGAAATATAATAGTTAAGAAATTCGGCATTTCAAAAGCATATTCACAATAAAGAGGAATAGAGAAAAGCAGAAACTTACTTTTTAAGTTGTGCGCAAAGGAGCTGCGTTGGCTCCGCGTAAAAGTTGATGTTTCCATTCCGAACCAAAGCCGAGAGCGAGTTAGCCTGAGGAGTTTAGCGACTGATTCCCTGCTATCTCTGCTGATGCTCTGGTTCCCGAGTCGGAGCGACTGAGAGAGTGCCGAGTGATGGGTCCCGGGCCCAATTTATACCCGAGCGCAGCGCGCGCCTACGGCTGTGGGCACCACGGAATCTCTCCTACGTCACCAGTCGGGTCAAGCCCAAGCGAGGGTGGCAAACGGAAAAGGCGGTGCGCAGAGAAGAGGGGAGGGCTCTCGCGTACCAGTTTGGACAGAGGGAAGTCGGACGTCTTAGCTCAGAGTTACGATTGTGGAGACGTAGTTGGAAAGGGCGGGGGAGCGCAGGCACGGCGCCCGGTAATGACTGAGCTGAGTGCATGCGAGGAGGATCGCACGAGGCACATGAAAGAGGCACATAGCTCGTTTCTTGGCTTTGCTTATGCGTCCCTTTGGGTTATCTTGTCCTCCGCGTTAATAATGAGACGCTTAAATGAAACAAACGCATTGTTTGAAGGGGAGACTTTAGGCTCTGGAGACACAAGTCATGACTTCAAATATAGAAATACCAAGCTATACAATGAGATAATCGTTAAGGGATTTGATAACGGGTGACTAAAGAATGCAATTACTGTCACTTACTGCTGGAAGGAAAGCCAAAGCAATACCAAATTTGGTCTCATCATCTCTTATTTGGGCAGTTTCCTGGAATGGGCTAAACTATAAGACACTTTCCTATGAGTAGCTACTCAAAAGCTTTTAGCATTATAGGTATATGCTGCATTCACAACACTAGTTCATACATAGAATCATTAAGATAAAAAAAAATGAGTGAAAATTACATTGAATACTTTAAAAATTGTATAATTCTGCTTATGGTCAATAAAGGGCTATTTCTGTTAGGAATAATATAAAGTCAGCTGTTTATTAATGCAAAGTAAAACCGGGGCAAGTAGATCAAACCTCAATAAATAAAATAAACAAATAGACATTTAATATCATTTTTACTTAAATTCATTTTATGATGTATGTGAAAGAAGTGTGTCCAGGAAAACAACTCCATCAATCATTGATCATTGTGTTTTAGTTTTCTTGAAGAGACTATGAAGAGACCACAGTGCTGCACTGGTCAGTGGCGCGACTGACCAATCAGAATCTAGCATTCCCGAGATCCTCGTAATAAACAGACAGACAAACCGAAAGACAACGGTAGACACGAGGATGTCCATGTTGTTATTTAGCACCTCCTTCATTCGCTCATGATCTGGACACCTCTTTTCTTTTCCTCCCTCCCTCTCCACCTCCACAAAAACTCAAGATGACTGGACGAACAGGCTTTCCCCGCTCCACCTACACCTACCAGCTGGACGTGTGAGTGTGTGTTTGTGTCTCATGTATATTACCCTATCGCCAACAACAGTCAGCCGAGTGAATGCCATGACTGACAGCTTCTGGGTCGTGGTACAGTTGTGTATGAAAACGAATTGCTGAGAAACAACAAAAAGACTATGACGGGGGAAGAGGAAGTACATAGTGTGGTTGGAAAGGAGGGGTTTATGGAATTAAAAAACAAGGCAAAGAAGCGACACATGACTCATAGGTAGTGGAACGAGAGGGATATGGGACTGCACTTAGAGGGATGTTGCGCATAAGGCTTGATTAGTGTGCGGGCCAGCAGCCTAATGCATTAAAGCTGTATCCCTGTAGTGCTCCAAGAGTGGCTTTGTAGTGCCCTAAGGGAGTGCTCTACAGTGGCAGCCCACATATAATGACAGATTTGCTATGCCCTGTTGCATAGAGATAGCAGAATAAAATCAGCTCTGATAACTTTAGAGTCCTGCGTCATGAACTTCATTCGTTTGCTGTGCGTCTGAGAGAAATGGAGGGCAGAGGGGAGGTTTGGAGGAGTCTGACCCCCCAAAATGTATGGGAAAAGTTACCCAAAAGTGAAAAGTATGACAGCATTACTTATTTTGTCTTAAAGCTGGATGGATGTGAAACACAAATTTCATTTGTAATAATTTGGCTACTTTAAAAGAGGCAAATAAAAAGGTTTTGGAAAAGCGCTTCTAAAATGTAAATAAATAAAATTCCCCCTTTTCACCTAATCATTAGATAAGTTCTGGCATGAAACTCTGGATGGTGCAGTCTGATAGATCTAACTTAGTATGGCATAATGACATCATCATCACGTCACAGCTGATTGGTTCTCTCCTGTTCGCTCGCTGCTCAACATTCTAGTGTTTGCTGTAGCAGAAGCAGCGCTCTCCAGAAACCCTCCATCTTCCCCAGCTCCACCTGTATAGATCTGCTACGGTTGATCATGTATGCTATGGGGGTTATTCGTGTTATATGTGGAGCAGCTGTATATCTTATTTGCTCACAGCAGCCTGTTGCTGATGTCTCGGTACTTAACCTTGTCAACCTGCATTACATGCAGAGTTGTCATGACAGAACTTAATTTTTCTGCGTGGTTCTCACCGGTGACGTCTCCAGTAATTTAGTTTAATCTCCACCAATTTCTAAATTTCAGCTGCAAACTTACATTCTGCTTTCATCCAATTAAGAACTGGTGGATAGCAAGCACTCATCGTTTTGTTTATTTTTCAATAGTCTGTTTCACCCACATGTATGTCATAATGTGAAAGAAAAGATCTGTCACTATTTCTGTTTCAGTACAGCTTTAAATTAGCAGCACCTCGAAATTCAATTAATTTCTGTGTTAATCAAACAGAAAAGAGTCACACAGGAATAAAACATTACTGGGGGACAGTGTATTCCCTTCCAAACACTGACTATCCATTCAGGTTATCTCTTACACCCAAATTGTATTTTGGCAGCTCATATTTCTCTAGACACAGTGAGCTGCCAAAATACAATTTGGATGTGAGAGACTAACATAAATGGATCATGCCCTAAAATGGTCTATAAAAACATTTTTTTAGAATAATTTTTCATACACTTGAAATGGAAATATATATATTTTCAGTTAGAAATCAGTGTTATTGTACAGTAGTGTGATTGATATATTATTAGTTTTCTTTTTATTATATTTTAAATTAGTTTTACTTCAATTTTAATGAAAGTTTTTGAAATTTTATTGCTCCTTTTTTAAATTATTTTTTGTAAAAGAAATTATATTATTTTTATTAATTTATTACTTTTAGTTTATTTAGTTTTAGTATCCTAAAGTTAAGTTTTTCAGGTGGTGTTTTAAGATTTAATCACCAATAATAACCAACAAGAACTAAGTAAAATAAAAAAATGTTTGATGTAGTACTGCGTCTATAAATCTTTGTTGTTTATATAGTGTAAGGCGCATGAGGGGAATGTCGTATATTAGTACAGTGCTGAATTACAGATGTGACCTCATATACTGAGGCTGTCACTGTTCTCTTCCTGTGTGCAGCAATTCTCTTAGCTCTGTTAGTCTGAATACAAAAATAGTTACAACAAAGCCGAGAGCACTGTCAGGTTTCAGGAGAATCCAATAATGCACAACCACAATCAAACGTTAAAAAACCCCCCTGTGGTACCTTCACAGCCCACCTTTACTCTTTCTCTCCGTGTCTCTGTCTCCCCTGCTTGCTCGTTATTTCTTCCTGCTAAAATCTTTATGTCGTGCTGCTCAGTCCCTGGAGTCAGTAGTGTAGCTTATCATCCTCCCCTGTGAAACACTTCCATGTGCTTATTATTAATGTTTGACTGTTGTTTTTTGTGTTGTTTAAGGCCTTCATGTATATATTCACATATTCGATTCTGATGTGGTAGTATCACGGCATGTTAATGTAAACTGTCATCACACCTACCACCCATCAATTAATGCGTGAATATTTACACGCTATAGGTGTGACTACTTCTAAACATGCCATATCTGTGTGTTTGAGAATGTCTACAGCAGCAGTAAGTATAATATATATCTGTTAGATGTGTCTTATATGACTCTGTTTCTTATGCATGTCTCTTGTATGACTAGCATCTGCTCTGAAAGCGTGCCTTGATTGCTCTCATTAGACGAAATCCATCTTAGACGCATTCGCTGGGCTTCACAAAACAAAGTGTCCACTAGAGATTTGGCAGAAAATTGATGCTGCGGTTGACTTGAAGCGTTCATGTTGGCTCAAGTGGCTCGTCTTGAAGACTGTAAAATATAATGATCATCATTGCGTTAGAAAGAACAATCCCGGTAGGATCTCACAGGACTATAACATACTTGTTCGGTAAAGTCACAAAAAGACCCAAATCTTATATTCGAGTTTCCATTCAACTATTTGGCCCAGTCTAAATTAAATGTCCTATAAGAAATATTCTGTCATTTTGTTGCTCCCGACTTGTTTCGAACATATAACATGTCCAATATCCAATATTAAATGTTCAGAATGGGGTCTAAATTACATTTATTGAATAAGGCTAATAAGTTTTAGATCACAAATACACAACTAGATGTGTAAAGTTTCAATACAGATTTTTATGTTGGCTTACAGTACATAGAATAGATAGATATGTGGATATATAGATTGATAGAAAGACAGATAGAAGATAGATGAGTTTAAATGTAAAAGTTATTTTAAAACTAGCGTTTTAGATCTTAAATCATTTTGCAAATTTACAGCTTTATTTGATATGACTCAAAATGACAATATTCTGTTTGTGAGTGATATTTCCCTTGAGATTTCCTTTCTTTACAGATCACACATTTCATATTTCTCATACCATATTTTCTTCAAGTCTCACATTTCATCATTTTCATCATATTCTTGCTTTTCACCATGCAGCACTGGTGGGTCCTTGGAAAACAAGCGCAAATAAAACCTTTATTTGTAGCAAAAAAGTCTAGGTCAAATCACCAGAACTGAGGGGCAGCCATGATATGTGTTACATTATTATGGATAATGTAACAAGATTTGTTTTAAAGGTGCCATAGAATGCATTGAGAGAATATTTTAAATTGTTCTCTGATATGTACATAGAAGGTATGTA
>JAUMHQ010032010.1:0-12152 GCA_032361165.1 Enteromius paludinosus | reverse complement strand
ATGTTCCTTGTCTGTTCGATTACGTCATTAATTGATCTTTACCTCACATCTATGCCATATGTACATGTACAAGCTACAACTACATATACTGTAAAACATTACTTCGGTGTAAAGCTGCTTTGCAATGATATGTATCGTGAAAAGCGCTATATAAATTTGAATTAAATTGAATTGGTGACTTTGAGGCATTTATTCAGCAAATCCTAAGTAAACTTCTGAAAAACAGAAAAAAAGTGAGAAATCGGAGCTAAACATATTTTGATGTATAAAAGTGATTGTTTTTCATTTGTTTGGATGTTATTTTTTTTTTTCTTGTTTAAAGATTTGTTGCCTTTTTTATGTAAGTTTGTATGTATTTTATCAGTAAGTAAATATTAACATGATTAACGGATGTTATTGTCTTGCCATTAGTTATGAAATATAAAGCTAGTTAAGAAGTAAAATGTATGCCTGAATGAAAACATCTTGAAGATATATAATGAACAAATTTATTCAACATAGTTTTGTAATAAAGATTTAATCTATTTCAAATTATAATTTGTTCTCTTTGTGTTTTAAATATAATCCTAATACAAAATGACAAAAACATGAAATATAATAAAGAAAATTAACATTAATAATACTGAAAGGAAGCCATGAATGATATCTGAAGTTTTACATGGGCAACTGTAAGTTTATTCATTAATATTAAATATTAATAGAAAATAAGTCTCAATGTAAATTGTACTTTTTTTGTTTCAAGCACTGGCATGTATAAACATTTCTTATACCAAAAGATGGCTGTTAGATTAAGAGGACTTGTCTCAGCATGTATACAAACCACGTTTCAATAGGAGGATAATATTTATCAGTTCTAGGTTAACAAAACATTACAGTTAGTCCACAATACAGTGTGTTTCTGTGAAGCACTTGTTCAGTTGACCTGTAAATATTGATCTTCGCCAAACAGGTGCAACTGAAGATATGGATGAATCTGTTTAGTTTATACACAGCAACCAATCATACCATGTCCAGCTCTCAGATTCATATCCTTGGCATGAGCTCAAAATGAAAATAGCAGCTGGTTACACTTTAAACTACAGGATGAGGGTGTTCTCACGTACGCTGTCGCGGGTCGTCTGGAGTTTGCACTCTAGATGTACAGCAATGTCCTGCCAGAGTTGCAGTTCTGAGAAGAAGCTCTGTTGGGCAAGGCGGTGTTTCAGCTGTTTAGCTGTTGGTACATACACATCCACTTCAGCTTATATGGGACTTTCAACTCTTAAAGGAATAGTGTACTTAAAAATGACATTTACTCACTCTCAGGCCATCCCAGATTTTGGGGAAATTTAGTAGGCTATTACTCACTGATTCTCTAGAGTGAATTGGTGCCATCAGAATGAGAGTCCAAACAGCTCATTAGAACATCACAGTTATCCACAAGTAATCCACACCACAAACATATCCATCATTAAGATAGTTTGCTTCTGTCTAAAATAGTCCACAGTACAAAATATTGCTTCCTCCAGTGAAAAACATAAATCTTTTTTTCAAAATCAGTTTACAAGCGGAAACAGTTGAAAACCTTTCTTTATAAAAATTATGTTGGTGGAATTTTGATTTGAGAGCGACAGGTTTGCCTTAATGCATTTATTACAAACATGCAGCTTTTTTCTGCACAAGATGTTAAAATAATGGACTGGAACTACATTTACAGCACAGGATTAATGTGATGAAGGGGATATAATCCTAGATTTCCCCAAATCTGTTCTGATAAAGAAACAAACTCATCTACATCTTATCTTGAATGGCCTGTTCATCTATTCCTTAAAAGATAAACACAAGTCAGTATAAACACCGTTGGTCTGACCCAAACAGCAGTCAGGTGCAGGATTGATCTTAAATACAAAACAGCTCTAACAGCATTTCATATAGTACTGATATGACTTAGCTTACCCATGAAATTATGAGTTGAATTGGTGGCTGTTGTAACATCTGAAACGGTAATTTACATCACAACATCACATCATATTCCATTGTGCAACATGTGTGCTCCCTCTGACCTTTTTCTCTGAAGAAATCAAAGCCAACAGATAGCTGTCATTTGGGTCGGTACAAACGTCACGTCTCTGATACGGCTTTAATTATTTCCGTGCTATTTTTAGCAAATCAACGTGCATTCTGTGGTGTTTCAAGCCATTTCAGAGCCACATCAGATTTAACCCCTTGTGCACAGTGTGAACCAGAAAAACAGCATGATTAACATTACTGTAATAGGAAATGCAAGCAGACTCAGTTATTATAAAATAAAATCATTAAATACTGAGATTTGAAGATAAACTAATTCTGGCTGACTGGGGTGTGTGCATTTGAAGATAAATGATTGGCAAAGCTTCTGTGAAAAATCTGTTTTTTTCTGAAAATGTATTTATATAATATATTGCTTTTAATGATAATAGTAGTAGTGGTAATAAATACATATAACAGCATTTTAATGGCTCA
This sequence comes from Enteromius paludinosus, assembly GCA_032361165.1. Taxonomy (NCBI): domain Eukaryota; kingdom Metazoa; phylum Chordata; class Actinopteri; order Cypriniformes; family Cyprinidae; genus Enteromius; species Enteromius paludinosus. Next base: position 9,671 of record JAUMHQ010032010.1, on the reverse strand, counting down.
GTGACACTTATGCATTATGAATGACTATTGCAACGTGACTATTAGTTATTAGAATTAACAAGAAAATTCAGATTCTTATTTCATAAATCTGAGTGTATTTTTGTTTGTTAGGTTAACTTAGGTTATGATAAAAAACAACAACTAAAGAAGAAATATTTTGGATTCTGCACCATTTCAAGGTTCATTTCTATGACTCAGTAGCACAGTAGCTTATTGTTATTGATATTCACATTTATGCTTTTTATCCTCCAGGACATAAGAAGTCATTTTTTTTCATCAGAGAACATATTTTCTGGAAATCTGGAAATGTGTTTCATGATTCCTCCAGCTCTCTCTTTCTTTTATTCTTTTAAAGTTGTTCGAAAACAGTGATGATTAAAATAAAGAAGTAATATTAGATTCTCTATGAAAGTAAAAAACAAAAAACAAAAGAAAAAGGCAAATCTGTTGCACTGATTGTGTGAACTTTGTACATATGGTCAGATTTTCCTAATAATAATAAGTCATTAATAAAGTATTTGTATTATTATTACTACAGCAGCTCAGTGACAAATATCGACACATCAAATAAATGACTAATGCATCATGACAAGGAGATATGACTGTACTTGACATTGTCATCCATGCTTTTCTAAGAAGTAATTATTCTTCATCAGTGCAAATCTTCTCTGCCCAGGCTCGTGTAAGCTCTAAATTAGGCTTTGACACATGTGATGGTGTTCACGTACTCAAGACTCTCCCCTTTCATCTGACATCCAGCTCGCGCACTTCACTTGTGCTGCACTCGACTCGATGGCAGAATATCAGGAAAAGGCTGCTGACCGGACCTCCAAAGACCAAATCATCACAAATGACCCGCACAGGTGTCCAGATCAAACTAGTGGACGCATGGAGCTGACCAGAGAGCTCAAGATGCCCCGCAGTAACCGGGCAAAATCTAAAGAACACAAACGACTGAACACACACAAACTAGTCTTGCAATATATCGCCCCGTGCATGAACTCCTACGGCTTGTGTGTAGTTGACAATTTTCTAGGGGATAGAATCGGAGAGCGCGTTGTGCAGGAGGTTAAGCGCATTCATCAGAGTGGCAACATGCAGGATGGACAGTTAGTGAGCCAAAACCTAAACAAAAGCAAAACCATTCGAGGGGACAAGATTGCATGGGTCGATGGCACCGAAAACGGCTGCCAAAACATCGGCTATCTGCTGACCCGAATGGACAAGCTCATCACGTGCGCAGACGGCAAACTGGACAAATTCAAAATCAAAGGAAGACATAAGGTGAGTGTCGCTCGTGCACTTAACCTCGTTGACTTCCTAAAGTTTCCCAAGCATTCATGACAAGCTTAAAACAATCTGTAGGCTATGGTGGAAATAGGCCTGCATGCAGTTGCTTGCTTTAATTTGCAACGAAACTATTCTTCTTTATAAGCTATAAAAGTGTTGCGATGCAAAGTTTCCGAGCTGATCACAAGAGATGCACGTGTTACCTGTTGAAAATAGTTAAGGATTTCGTTGTAATGATGATTTATTCCGTGAAGCCCATAAAGGGCATTAGAGCTGTGTTTGTAAACGCCCCTGCTCTTTCCAGCGATTTGTGCGCGTACATGCGGCTCTTGGGCTCCTCAATGGCGGTCGGGCACGGCTATAAAATGAGCACATAAACCTTACAACGTCGCGCACTCTAATTAAAAGACACGTTCACTGAGATTAAAAAGCATTGATGATCTCATTTACAGTTTTTTAAAAATATATATTTCCTTCATCAGTGTGTTACAGCATGCAAAGGGTGAATGAGAGCAGTCTCGAGTCTCTTGCCGGGGTCTGAGTCGGACCCTGCTGGGCATTACGGATAAATCGACACAGTTGTGTTGAACTCGTGGAAATACAACATGACTGTGGAATGGCATGAATGCAGGAATCTGGGATCTTGAGTGGGCGGGGCGTATCGACCTGGAGGATGTCACGTACGATAGAGAAGACCAAAAATGCAGAGATAACACATAAATAAACCAAGAGTCGAAGCGACATATGTATTTTAGTATTCCAATCAAAGTTAGAATTTTGTATTTAAAACTAATTTTTCCCCTGCAATAATTTAGGCTATTAAATATAAAAGCAATATAAATATAATAGTTCAAATATATGTATACATAAATAAAATATTTGTTATTTACTTACATTTAAATTAAAATTCTGTATGTTTTTATTTGTTTCTGTTTTATTTTTTATAATTTACGTTTATAGTTTAAAATAGTGACTTACAAGATACAAAAATTAATAACCAAACAATATATTTGTTTTTAATTTATAATAATATAATAACAATAATATTATAACATATTTTATTTGTTTCTAAATTTAACCTGCTTTATTTTTAATTACACTTTTTACATTCACATTTAAAAAGTTGACTTAGCCTACAATAGACGAACATTAGTCATTCGTCACAGAGCCAAACGATATTTGTTTTTATATCTTTCTGTTTGTTGCATGTTTTTATTTAGAATTTTGTGGGCTACTTGCATTTTTCAGTGCGACACTTTTATTTATCATCTTTAAATAATTATTTAACATCTATTGTATTGTATCTATTATGTGTTTAATTTTCTTTTTTTGTCTGTGTCGGAAACACCATATGAAAACAAAACTACAAAGCAATTCATCCATCTTGATTATTATAATGATCCTAAAGTTAGAAGTGTCACAAATATTTGATTCATGTCGTAGTTTCTGTTGATTTGTGATATTTCTTATTAAATGCAGCCTACGTCATCATTACAAGAGGGTAGGTGTAGTGTTGTTTCCACACACCCACAGTGCACTTTTCGTGTATATTAGTAATTTATGTGTATCTATTTTATAGCCTACTCACTGGTCAGTCTTTATAATAAATTAAACGAGCAATTATTAAATGTAAACTTATGAAAACAGGACTAAAAAGCAATTCGTCACAGAACAAACATTTGTTCATGCATCTTTATTATAATGAGGGCTGTCACTTTACCCTTATTGGGTACTTTTTACACCTTCCCGTGTATTTCCTTTTCAATAGATAAAGTATGGCAGTGTCACTTTTCATATGGAAATGATTTTTAAGGCCACTGCCGGAACAGCACGTAGGCGTCTGTATCACGTGACTCCCGTTGTTTTTCTCAGCGTCGTTTATAATGGCTCAATCACGGTCGATTGTTATGATGAAGCGAAAATTTCATAATTGCATTGCTATTTCAGAGGACATTTGCCGTTTGCATGTAAGTTCCCAATCAGAGAAATGGTCATTTTCAAAATAATATACTTTAAAGTAATAAAAGCGTCCAAAATATATCCAAAGATTTGAACGCGACTGAATGGAGGACTCGCCTCTCTGAGCCGCCAGTCGCCCCCTAATGGAAGATGAAATGTAAGCCACAGGAAACATGCATTGTCCAGCCCCTCACATGTTGAACTTAAAACTCACTGAATGGGGTTTTCATATGAATATCCGCCCACTGGAGCGCGACACACATTCTGCACGTTCCACATGCGCCGCAGGTGCGCTCGCGCTCTGATCCTGTAGCGCTCATGGACCCTCACACAGAGCGATTATAAAGCCCACTTACAGCCCCTGTGTGCTGCGCGTGCCATTCTCGATCGTCTCTTGAGGGACGAGCCCGTGGCATTAGATATCACTTTGTAAAACTTTCGGTAATTTTAATGCAAGAAGCTGAAGGCAAAATGCCATTTCTTCAGCTCGCATTGGACTCGCAGTTGGAGAGTTTGGCTTCGGAGCAAGTGGTCCCGGCTCTATTGGACCAAGGCTTCTTTTACGTGGATCATTTTCTGGGGGACATCGCGGGCCACATGGTTCTGGGTCAGGTCAAACGCATGCATTACTGTGGGCTTCTCAACGACGGGCAGCTGGCCAGACGAAGCAATGGAGTTTGCAGGAGAAGCATCAGAGGAGATAAAATAACATGGGTTAACGGGACCGAGAGGGGCACGGAGGCTGTCAATTTCTTATTAACACTCATAGACAAACTCATTTCTCTGTGTGTGGGTCAACTGGGCAAAAGTATTCGCGCAAGGTCAAAGGTAAGCTTTATTGCATTTCGAAGTGTTTGCAAACTATAGCCTGTTTACAGAAGAATAAAACGTTTTAGAGTAACTTAATAGCGTATTAATAAAGCTAGAAAAATATCATAAATGTATTTTAGTTAGATGTGTCATGAAACTTTGATTCATATCGTAGTTTCTGTTGATTTGTGATATTTCTTACTAAATGCATCCTACGTCATCATTACAATAAGGCTGAAAAACATAGGGTAGGTGTAGTGTTTCCACACACCCACAGTGCACTTCAAAAGTTTAAATACCAATAATTGGGAATACTTTTCTTAATAACATTGTCAAATCAAACATGTAATTTAACTATGCATAATATTTTCGTGCATATTGATAATTTATGTGCATTTATTTTTTATTGCCTACTCACTGGTCAGCCTTTATAATATCTTTTCCTTAAGTGAAACGAGCAATTAATAAATGCAAAGATCACAAGTTAATCAAATAGTTAAATTGTCACACTTTATATTAGGTGGCTTTAACTACTATGTACTTGCATACAAATAAGTGCATTTTTGTGTTCGTATTATATCTCAAAACACTTTTGCTGCTATTGAGGTGGGATACGGGTAAGGTTAGGGTCAGGTTTGGTGGTATGGGTAGGTTTAAAGGTGCAAGGGATGGATCAACAGTGTTTTTAAGAAATTAATTACATATAGGTATCTTTATAAATAAAAGTACGATGTAAAAACATGAATATACACAATAAGTGCATGGTACCAAATTATTCTTTTAAATGTACGTACACATTAGTTAAGGCCACCTAATAAAAAGTGGGACCATTACTTATTATTATTATTATTATTATTATTATTTTAACATAATCTCTCTGCTACCACTCAGATGTTTGGGCTTATTAAGATTCTTAAGATTAAGATTTTTTTTTTTTGGAAAAACAAAACTGTTTGTTAAATATGATTTATTGCTGTGATACTTGAATCCTCTAATCCTGATTTGCTGCTCAAGAAACTTTATGATCAATACTTATTGTAAAATCAATTTCTTTCAAGGTTCTTTAAAAGTTTAAAAGCATATATTTGAAATAGTAATTTTTTGTAACATTCTAAATGTTGTTACTGTCACTTTAAATCAATTTAAAGCTTCCAAGCTAAAATAAAAGTTCTTTCCACAACACCACAAATTAAAATAAAAAAAAAAAATGAATAACACAATTATAGGCCTACATGATGAGCATTACATTACAAGTTAATCTTTTTTTAGAGTAGTTTGTTTGTTCCTCTGGGTGAATACAGGTTCTCACTCCATTAAGCATTAGTTTCTGTCTTTGTTTGGCTCTTTGTTTAGAGCAGTTACAGTGGAGTGATTTGGCACACACTGTCTTTACTGTGCCTGATGATGAATGGAAGAGATAGGCTTTCAGTTTCTGCTGTTGTGAACAGTACGTGACTCCTCTCACTGCGCTGCTGTACTCTGGGTTACAGGAGGCCCTGAGTGAAGCAACAGGATGTTCTAGAGCCACTTTTACCACAGTTATATTACTTGCTTATATAATATTACTTATTGTTTAAAAAAAATATATATATCATCATAAGGGGGCAATAAAATTTTATTTTCAATATAAAGGTTCAAACATTGCCCAGAGGATAACAAGTCAAATAATATATATATATATATATATATATATATAAAATCTTTTTTAGTAAGTCAGCAGAATGCAGTCAAGTTTTCCAGAAACATATGAGTTTTATTAGCTTTATAAACATTGTCAGGGATTCAGAGAGCTGAATATAAGCAAATATGTTGAATATTCTTTGCAGACATAAAACTATTTCTTTTCTGTCATCTGTTCCAAAACCTTAAAGATGTCGTAATATAAACACTGATAACAAAATGACAGCCTTAATGTTTAAAAAACAAACAAACTAAAAAAAAATGCATTTAACAGAGATTAATAATAACATTTATTTTTTGGTGAATTTATTCTTCTTTAGTAAGGGTTTAAAGAGTATTAACATTTCAGAACTGTTTTCAAATGGTTTCGTGTTGACTGCGCATGTGGGCGTAAATGGTTAACTGTGCTGAATCAGAGCTCTGGATTGTGTACGCTAGTTGGCCGTCGCAGCTGAAGTCTGTGTGGTGCTGTAGACTCACGCTCAACACGTAGCACTGTCATTAAACCCTCAGCGCGCTGGCTGCTGGCCAACCTTGCTCTGTTTAGCCACGCACACACTTCCTCCTGCTTTCTGTGCGGCTACGTTTACATTGCTCTATGACGGCAATCTTGCGTGTGCTCTCTTATTGTTGGAAAGGGATCATGATAAAGACTTGTCTGCAGAAATGTAAACATGGGCACCAGTGACTGTTACCCCTATTGTGTATATATATCTGAGGCTTGGGAGGGGTTAACCCGGGATCTGCCGAGAAGAAAAATCAGACGCTTTGTTTGTTATAGTAGTATTTTTGTTGTAGTAAATTAGACGGTCTGCATTAATATGCTCACCCTCAGGCGATCCGAGAAATTAAGTTTGGAGAAATTGAGCATTGCATTACTGGATTCAATGCAGTGAATGGGTGCCGTCAGAATAAGCTGAATAATCAACAATCCACAAGTAATACACAAGATTTCAGTCCATTGGTTAACGTCTTGTGAAGTAAAAAAACTGTGTTTGTTAGAAACAAATGAATTTTTAAGGCGTTTTTCATTTAAACCGGCTCTTGTAACCAAAATACAAATCCACAATCCATACTTACTACAGTGAACTATTCCTTAAACATATATTAATGCATCAGCTATTGATAATTTACAATTTAAGTTCATTTTTGAAATACTAAAATTTGGATCATGTTCAGATGATAAAAAATGTAAATGTAAAGAAATAGAGTAATTTTATGATAGCAAAGATGCAAATGTGAGCAGAATGTCCATATACTGTAGAAAATTGCATTAAGCACAATATGTTGTTGTATTGTCTGGTAGACCTTTTTTTTTACTTTTGTAAACTTTAGAAACTTAATACTTGTTGCTCCTTCAAGGGATGAAACAACAGTTGGCATGTTTATCAGGAAACAGATTTTATTCACAGTTTTGCGTGTCTTCTTTTTCAGGCAATGGTGGCTTGTTATCCAGGAAATGGAGCAGGATATGTGAAACATGTAGATAACCCTAATGCAGACGGCCGCTGTGTCACCTGTATTTACTATCTGAATAAAAACTGGAATGCAAAGGTAGACTTCTCACTAATACATTTAAAACGCCATTTCCAAAATATTTATTGTACATTGTTAACTAATCAAATGTCACTCTGGGTTTTATAGGAGCATGGCGGATTGCTAAGGATCTTTCCTGAAGGAAAGTCTTACGTAGCCGACGTCGAGCCGCTGTTTGATCGACTTCTGCTTTTCTGGTCAGATCGTAGAAACCCTCATGAAGTTCAACCGTCGTACGCTACAAGGTTAGTATTGGCATTCATGTGACAGAGCTATATGTCAATGTGATTTTGTGGCATCATGCTAAAGTGTCTGTTTCGCTCAACAGGTATGCAATCACTGTGTGGTACTTTGATTCAGAGGAAAGGGCTGAAGCAAAAAGAAAATTCAGAGATCTGACAGGTTGGTTCAGCCAAAACCATCAGTATTAGTGCGTATATATATATTAAGTCTAGGGCTAATTCTAAATTTCTAATTGTTTAAACCTTTATTTTGCAGCCAACTCACAGGAAGGTTCGTCATCTTAACAGAAACACACCGGCCTGTCTCTTCCGAGAGGATCTCTTTTGTCTACTGTCTTATTTCTTTACTGTTTTTCTATTTTTTACATGGCTTGTTGCACTAAAGGTACCTCTCTCCCCACTTTATATTTGTGATTTACTACATTTGAAACCGGTCCTTAAAATAAGTGAAGAGTCCTTTGAGTAACCCGCTGCTAACGTAAAGACAATTTTGTGAAAAATGTGAAAATCTTAAGACTGATTAATGCATCATTAGATGTTTATTGCAGTTAAATTCTTCTTTTTAAAAAACTTTTCCGAGAGATATATATTGTCTAGATGTATAAAATAAAATAACAAGGAATAGATAGAAAGAGAGAAAGATATATATATATATATATACATAACACTAGTTATTGTTTGTTTCAGAAATACATCATCAAGCATTATAAATATCTTTTTTCCATGCGTTTTGTTATTTGCTGTTTTTTTATGTTTTGGCACATATTTGAATGTTATTTGCGCAATTTGCGAACACTTCAGTAGAAAGGAAATTTGAGACTTGTCAGTGGACTTGTTGTGTATAGATGCTTTATTATTTTTGAACGACAGTTTGAAGTTGAATGAGACTCTTTCACATAGAGATGTTTATAAAAGTCATTCTGTATTGTGGTCATAAATTTAAAAAGCACTTGGTCAGATGATATTCCTTTCTTTGTTCAGTTCCAGTGTGTGTTAGTTTGATGAGAGAATTGAATCAGCTTGCATGCAGGTCAGCAATGCTGCTCAACCACACCCTTGGATCAATATTATTTGACAGTTGTTTCACAAAATGTTGAGCTTTTTTCTTTTACAAAAGGTGTTCTGGAAAAAAAAAGTCAAAATGTGTGAACAGGTTGGTTCATGTGCTGTACACAAATTGAGATTTACAACTATTTGAAATGGCCGAATTAAAGAATGTATTGAAATGTTTTCAGTTGTCATTTTATGTTATTGTTTTGTTTCTGTAATAAAGTTTTTTCCTTTGGCCATAATGTACCACTAGGTGTCGCTGTGTCATGTTTTATTTAGCGCATATGTATGCGTGCTGTGGGACTTTCTAGAAAGGTATTTACAAGCCGTTTTAATCGTATGAGTTAAACGCATACAGATAAAATAACTAAAGGTTTATTTTTACATAAGAATGTTATGGTTTTTCTATTCTTAATGGCTACTTTTTTCTCGCGCATGACAGATGGTGACGTAGAATGCGTGTCAAGTTCCGCCTGTTTCACATTTGGCGCCGAAAGACAGTTAATTAGCAAAACATGATCACTCCTAAAAGTGATTTACCGACAAAACTGTCCTCCGTTACTGAGAACTGGAAGAAAACATGAGGGAGAGAAGGTAGGAGCAGTAATAGTTCTTATTTCCACCGTAGTGACTAACGTACGTCATTAACAACGGTTAGATGTGATTTAAAAAATGTGATTTGTATAAAATCAACCGTTATCTATAAAAACAAGTATGTCAAACACATTTATAAACTATAACTCCAACTGCAGCTTATAAACCTCATTTAAAACTCTCACAAAGGGTGCGTAACTAGGGATAAAGTAATATTAAATATAGCCACCCTTATGGACAGTGGCGGTTCTACACTAAATTGCTCCCCGGGCGAGACTCCCTCCCTCCACCCCCAAAATGCTCCAAAATATTTTAGAAGTGCCCCTGAAACAGGACGCATTTGGAATTGACATCAAAAGACTGTTGGCTACAATATTACTCTTAAAAATGGCAAATTTAAATAAACATGCCCTAGCATGCTAAATGTCTGTCATTAGACACTTTATTAATCTAATATAATCTAATCTAAGGGAGGAACAATTAACTCCTTGGTTAATTTACTGCCTCAAA
>JAUMHQ010031877.1:0-12161 GCA_032361165.1 Enteromius paludinosus | reverse complement strand
GGGACTCTGTATCGGCAGATACTCAAAATCAAATGACTCGGACTCGAGGGCAAAAAAACCTGATCGGGACATCCCTAATATATATGATAGATATATAGATGTGTTTATATATGTATATGTATGTATTTATATATAATATAATATAATATACCTATTTTTCTGAAATCAATACATGCGTGTGTGTATTTATATACACACAGCACTCCTCATACATAAATTATATAAACAAACTTTGTTTGTAAGGGTGTCAAAATTAATAGTTTCTACGATGCATCGTGATGCTGACGAGGACGATTCGGTATCGGTTCAGTAATAGACCATAAGTAAGGGATAATGTACAGGCAGCCGGTAGTTATTGGAGAAATAAGCCCCGACAGTGTGATCTTGTATCACGCTCAAGCAATGTCTTGGCTTGAGAAATCACAAGCTGATAACTGACAGTGTCTCTCATTGCTCCTCTAAATGCTATTTTGGTTTATACATTATAATTTTATGTTTATACATTTGTTCAAGAAGTGTGTCTTCATTGAGAAGGTAAAATTAAAGTTTTAGTACATATATCTGACTGTTTGTGTTTATTAAAAAAATTAAATACATGTGAATTAAAATTGAAAATTGAGTATGAGTGCATCATCAATGCATCGAGATATTGTATTGAACCGAATCGATGACATGATAATCGAACCTTGAAACCAGTGTAGGTTCACACCCCTGTTAGTTTGTATGTGATTTTCTTTTTATGAGTAATATAAAATATAATATACAGTTATGATTTATGTTTGACAGCACTCCTATTAATAAAATATCTCTTGAGCAGTACAGTAAATGTATATTGTTATGTATAAATGTATATGATTTCTGTATGATCATGTGACACGATTGACTGTAGAAAATTTTGCTTTGATCACAGAAATAAAATACATTTCACCATTTGTTATAATAGAAATGTAATAATAATGTATTAATAATTCAGAATATTACTGATTTAACAAAAAAATAACCCAAACCCTAAAGATTTGAATGGTATTGTAACTTATAATAGAGATGCTTAGTTCATGAAGTGCATCATAGGGTGTGTTTGAACAGCATTGAAGTTGTCTCTTTTTTTCTATTTAAAAAAAAAAAAAGTAATATAACATGGTTCCAAATTAGAACAATTTAGACAGAACTAATTTCCAGTTTTTTAGCATAAACCATTTAATTTAGTAAGATTTATCCAGATAATAGAATGGTAGTGTTTACATCAGCTCTTTTTACTCATAGAGTTGGTTTGCTTGCACTATGCTGTATATATAAAGGCAAGAACAGATGCCAAAAGAGCCGCTTAGCGGCCTTGTGAATCTCTTATTTGACACACAGTAAATGACTTGAGATCTGATAAAAGCTTTTATTGACTAATACTCTCTTTTATAGGGTCAAAAGGAGGAAATGGGCTTGTTTTCGCTCTCCAAGCGAGTCCTGCCAGATATCCTTTCATTTGTTGTCTAAATTCAGATGTTTCACTTACAAAAAGTCTGTTATTGGCATAAAGGAATTCTGGGTTAAATACAAGTGAAGTTCATAGGAATGACACAGAAAATAATGTCAGTATAAAAACAAAAGAAAATTGGGTTTGTAGTAATGTAAATCTATGGGGCAAGTCATCATATTTGAACAAAAAGTAAAATACGGTGTTTTTGAGTTTTATATAGCTAGTATGGCCTTAGTGGTTTTTACAATGCACAAGTGCCTCTGAATGCAGCTGTTCTAGCCACCTAAAATGTCCCATTTCTGCTTTAAACACTTCTGGATGGAGTACAGCATGTGACATGTGGGAGGGGAAAAATAGATATTATGGCCACATTGTATTTTTTTTGTTCGTTTTAGATAAATAGTTCGCAAGATTTATTAATAAGTTCCTTCATTTTAGTTAAATCATCACCATATTGTACTAGTTTAGTTTAATTGTGGCTATGATTTAACTAAAACAAGAGAATGAATTGTTGAATTGAAATGAATTGCTAATGTGTGGCCATAATATCTTTTTATATTTATTTATTTATTTATTTCTCCACCCCCTTTGCTTGTCATATGCTGGGCTTAGCACTTTGGTATACTTCCATTATAAATGCAATGTTTGTACAAACCAAGGGACTAGTCAAAATGATGCTGTTGATCAAGTTATATTTAACCCAGAATATTCCTGTGCTGTGTGCTATTAATATTTATTATAGGTGCAAATTCTGAAGTTTTTCCTTCACTTTGTTCACTGCGCTTGAGTTAGTGGTTTGCTTCTTTTCAGTTTGGTCCATTTTGGGCCTCTCAGGCTTCCATACATACCTGGTGGCTGCAAATCTTACTACCAACGAGGATGTAAGTGTCTTCTCTTTCGTAACGTAAAAAAAATAGTTTTTGCTAACTTTAAAATTAGTTAAAGAGTATTTGTAAAACAAGCAATATTCAGATACATTTATGAGACTGACACAAACTGGATTTTTTGATCTGTAATCTATAAATCTGAAAAGTTTTGTATTTAAAACGCGTTCAGTTTTGCTAGTACTAATTTATAATTCTTGCAGTTTGATGAATTTATGACTGAATTAAGTTTACTGAATACAACTGCAAGTACTCAGAACAAAACAAAATACAGAAATGCACTACAAATACTCACAATGCACCCAAATACAGAACATGCTGCAAGTACGCACAACAGAAATACAGAAACGCGCTACAAAAATTCACGATACAAATACAGAAACGTACTGCAAATACTCACGTAATAACTAAATACTGAAATGCTTTCCAAATACGACACGAGCTAATACAGAAATATGCTGCGAATATTCACAATATAAGCTAAGATCAAAATGCTCTGCACGTATGACTAAATACATAAACATAAACACCATAAATACTCACAGCATTACCAAATACAGAAATTTGCTGCAAATACTTGCAATGCAACCTAATGCAGACCTGCTCTGCACATACTGTAGTGTACTCACAAAGTGACTAAACAGGAAATACTCGCAACATAACCAAATACAGAAACAAACTGCAAATAATCACAAAGGAACTGATTACAGAGATGCTTTCCAAATACTCACAACATAAGCTAATACAGAAATATGCTGTAAATATTCAAAACGGAACCAATTACAGAAACACCCTGCAAATAAGCTAAATGCAGAAACGCTCTTCGAACACTCACGACAAGAGCTAATATGGAAATGGTCTGCGCATATCACAAAGTGACTAAATACAATAAACTCGCTGCAAATACTCACAACTCAAACATAAAGCAAGTATTTGGTCATGTTGTGCACATTTGCAAAACATTTGGGTATATGGTTGTGCTGTGAGTACTTGCAGCATGTGTTGTCGAACTGATGATGTTTTCTTAAATGGCTTGTGTAAAGTGGCAGCACAGCCACCATAGAAAACGCATACAAATACAGAATTATCATTAATATTATTATGGAGGCCTGAATATGTAATGGAATGTATGTATTGTATTACAGATTAAAGGCTCCTGGTCAGGGAAAAGTGGAAATGAGGACGTTGGAAATCCTTACAGTTACAACAGCATTGTCAAAAACTGCTGCTCTGTGCTCTGTGGGCCCATGCCACCAAGGTGAGACATGTGTAGATGATTTGTATATAGGCTCCAATGTGCAAGAGAGAACTTGATTTCATATTATAAGAAGCCTCTGTTTATCACCGTGGCTTTGTTGTAATCCCTTTGCGTCCTCTCTTGTCTTGTCAGTTTGATTGACAGGCGAGGCTTTGTGCCCTCCGATGACTCCGTCCAGACCAGTCCTGTGGAAATCGAACTCCCAGCTGCTAAAAACGACATAAACATGGTAGGAAGAGCAGTCACCTCAGGCCGACCTCCTCCTCCTCCACCCCCGGTCGTAACCCTACAGCAACCTGCCATCTCCATTCAGAGCCACTCGACTGCCTGACTTCCCATGTCTGATCCAAAGCCAGCATTTTCTCCTCTTGCCGCGTTGTTTGATGTGTTTTGGCATGGGTCGCCCCCTTCATTTAGATGTCAGATGGCGTTGGGCTCGCTGGGCTGCAGCCAAGTGTGGCTGTCTCTGATTTGTTTAGTGTTGAGGAGAGCTGTCACGGCCGTGGTCAAAGTCACAAATATAGATGAGATCTGCTTTGTTTGCTTTGGGTTTGAAAGGGAAATAAATGCTCATGCAGTCATTTTTTTATAGTCTAGCTCACTCGTAGATCAGTGGGTTTGGGTGTATATGGTTTACAAAGCAATGGGTGTAGCTGTCTTATTACACAAAAAAAGGAAGTGAAACTTCTGGCTTCCTGTGACACTAGGTAGAATTCACAGTTTTGTGAGCAGGAAAGACGCTGTAGTTTCAGGTGCTGGTGTTTATTTTTGAAGCTCTCGGATGGTTCAAAGACCTGTGAGGTTATGACACACAATGGCGCTCTTGAAAAACATCTGGGGATAAGCACACACCAGTCACAAATGTTGTTTATTTTTATTTTTTTTTAAATCAATTTAAGTTTTCGTGTATTTTGAGCATGTAAAAACAACTCAAGCTGTTTGTTTGTTTGTATAATTCAGTTTGTTGGGTTTAAACAAACATGCAACTTGTTTGTTTTTTAGTTTTTGCTTATCAACTTGAATGTGCCTTGAAGTTTTCTTCAGATCTTTTTGGTTTATACTCCGATGTCGTCACCAAAACAAAAGTGCCTCTCATCATTGAACAAACAAAGCAACAGCTAACAGCTGTAGTGTTTATGTGCATTTCTTTGGTTGTAACTTGGCGGAAAAGTTTTGTGAAGGCCAAAATAAATAGCTATGGTAAATATGACTTCTATTAAACTATAGAAACATATCAGTTTGATATTTGATTAAAAAACTGCAGGTAAAGTTAATAAGGTGCTAATGTATCTCTCTACAGTAGTGTAGGGGCATCCAGTACTCCCACTTGACGTGTCTGTGTGCATGTGCATATATCATGAAATAGTTTGCATGTGACGTGTTAATTTCCCTATGGGATTTTATGTATTATTAATGCATGGGTTTAAATCCCTGATTTTTTTTTAAATTTTTTTAATGGAGAGCATTACAGACCTTTTGTACTTTTTGAACGTATTTGTGCTTGTACAGTATATATTGAAAATGCATTTTAATGTTAAATAAATATTTTTTCAAACTAAAACACTGAATTTTTGTGCTGCATGCATATTTCTTGTTTTCAGTATGTAGGTATGGAGTTGTTTGTTGTGTATGTTTTCCTGGTATGTTCTGATGCATTAGTGCACATTAGTCCTGTTACACTTATCGGTCTTGGCACATTAACTCTTGTCCTCTATATGTGTGTGTGCATGTGTGTTTAGGAGAAAGATTGCCTGGATTTCGCCCTGTCTTGTGCCGGCTGATGGTTCAGTGGGCAGTAGGGGATTATGGGGAGGTTGGTAAAACGCAGGCAGGTGTTTGGTAGATTCCTGTAGGTGGCGTCACATTGGCTCTACGAGCTTTGGGCCTGCATGCTGCCTGAATGAGCGCTGCTGCAAGAGCTAATAGTGCTGATGCTCGGTGGCTGATGTTGTACAGCATCAACACATGATCAGCACTGCTCCTCCTCCCATTCTGACCACTAACCACTATTTCATGTTTCATTTGTTTATATATATTTTGACTTTACTTTAGTCAGTCTGGTTAAGCTGTAGTATCATGCCATGGACCAAAATCTTAAAGGGAAATTCAACATTGTGTATGCCCTCATGTTGTTCCAAATCCTTCTGTGGTTAAAAGATGTTAAGCAGAATGTCCAAGCTCTTTTTTTTTTTTTTAATTGTACATAACCGAACATTTTGTGATCCAGTAACATTTTTTCTGTCTTGACACAAAATAATTCCTTTTTATTTATTTATTTATTTAGGCAAACAAGCCTGAAGAGTGCTAAAATTGCTTGCAAAATGCTGCCAGCCAAAATTCAGCATTCTAAACACAATATTTGGGAATACGTTAAATCATAACTCTTCTTGCCGCAGGCAGTTTCTTGAGTGGGTAGTGTGTGTTGTGGCAGCTGGTATGATGTCCGGTGTTGCCAGATTGGCTCAATGTTTTTAAGTGCAAAAGCTCTTTAAAACCTGCACACCGCAAAACACTGTACTTTCAGCTCTTTCACTTTTTACTGTAGGTCCAACTTTTAACATAGTGGTCACTTGAACATACTGCTACAAATTTAAAATTCCTTTTTGTGTTAAAAACCCATCACTCATGAATCAAAAAGTCTACCTATACAATAGGCTTGTTTGAGATGCGCCTGAAATAGAGATGAGAGTAGGCGGCTGCAGTAAGGGGTGGAGTGAAATAAACGCAGCCAAGATGGACAGTTCCAGGATCTCGCAGACGTCAGCAATGGAAGATGTCGCGTTTGCATTTTTTTTCGCAGGCGAAGTTGATGCAATTTAAATAGAACTGTTTTTACATGAAGGTTATGAGGAAAATTACCATATACAAAGTCCACAAAAACATACAATACAATAAAGTGAAAAAAGCAACAGACAAGACTTCAAATCTAAAGGGAAAAAAAAATAAAGTGCACGTCCTACTAACTTTTTATGTGAGATATTCACTTGTATGTCTGATTTGTAATGTTGATTTTGTTTTTTTGCCTGAAAATCTAAATAAATAACTAACAGACCTTTTAGAATTTTGAGAAAATGTATCAGCTGACATTCCCAGCCAATAAGCATTAAGTTATGTCAGTTATTCAGCGCAGTCGGTGGATTTTGCTCATCTCAAACAAGCCTAATTAAACCCAAAACTGCCCAACTGGCAACACTCATGATGTCAGCAACAAGGGGGTGTGGCTTATTTTGGTGAGAGGAGTGGCCAAGTCTGAATGTTTGCAAACAGCAACTTAAAAATATCTGCATAGTGGACTTTTAGGAATCCCATCTGGTGAATTGGAAATGCACGATTGCACGGTTCTTATTGTGTTCAGAAGGAGGCACCAATTTTAAATTGTTTGTTTGTTTGTTTGTTTAGTGCAGCACATCTACTTAGAGCAGCTTAAAGTAGTAAAAAACATCTCCTTTAGTGTATGGGAGGTAAAAAAAAAGATCAGTTTTAAACAACATGAGGGTGAGTACATAACCATATAATTTAGATTTTTCAGTGAAATACCCTTTAAGATGCTATTTTGTCTGATCTGTACTGATTTGACTCCTCCTCTGCGAGTATCATGATTTTGCTGCTGTTAATTTCCACTGTTTTCTCCTGGCAGAAATTATACAAGATCTTTAATATGACTCAAGCAGTCATATTCAGTTCTACATAGCAGAAGAAGAATCATCTGCATGAGTCATCAGTGACGCTGATATCTGATTGGCTGTGGCTTTACTGCTCAGCTAGATAAGCTTTTCTTTTTAAACCACCTCAAAATATTTTACTTCCACTTTTTCTAACATGAATTTACTTCCTTTTTTTGTCTTTATCACACACCTTCCCTTATCCCTGGTTTTTCATGACCGTCATAACCCTCAATCCATCTCTCCCATCTTCCTCCACAGTGCACACAGGGAACCAAAGGTCTGCTGGAAACGGCCTCTCGATCTCCTCTCCTCACAAGCTCCTGTCCGCAGGCCAAACCTCAAGCCGTGCCGGCCGTCTTGGAGACTCTTCCAGAGATCGTCCCGTCACCTGCCCCGGAGCCACCCAAGAACGCTGGAGGACGCCAGTTGACCAACACACCTCACAAACATCACTCGCACCACAGATCCAAGGCAAAACAAACCACTCATCCAACCAACAAGACCTCCAACTCCTCCCCCAGACCCCATCACAGCCACAGTTCGAGACGGAAAGACTCCAAGAACAGAGACCCAAAATTCAGTTCTCTGCGCTGAGAAATCGGTCCTGTGATGAAGCACGTCAATGCAATTCTTGGATTATTTGAATTTGTCCTCATGAGATTGATTGATTGACTTCAAGCAAAGAGGTATGATGTTCCCAGAAAGACCTCCAGGTTTAGGAAACCGGCTGCTGTGTTATTCTTCCACAGAGGAATACCATCAACCAGGAGAGCAAATGTGAAGTGAAGACTTCTGTCAACAGATTGATGACTGGAAAACTTGTTAGTGTTTCCGTATAAACAAGCACAAAGGTCTCGAGAATGAACTGCAGAGCAGTCTTAACAGTGAGTTCCAAAATGAGCTTCATCAGAACAGCAATAATGGAACAAGAACGCTGTCGTCCTCGATGCGGACGTGAACTCTGGGATCCATCTCTCTGGCCTCTTTTAGGTCTCATTGGGGATGCATTGGTCAAGCTTCAGTAAGCAAAGAACCAATCGTCTTTATGCAAAAAATAAGAGCATGCCTGGAGAATATAGCTTACAATCATTCTTCATCCATCATAGGGCTGCACGATGAGTTGTACTATAATCATGATGATCACCTTTTCTGCCCCTCTCGCACTTTCAAGCATTTTTAAAGTCCTGAAAACGTTTCAGTTTAATTTGTCATTTGAGTTCTTGCACATTGGCATCAAGACTCCAATAGCGTTCATTGTTGCGGTTGCCAGATGTCAAAAGTTTAAATCCCCCCCAGTCTTAGCTCTTTTCATGAATCGATACATTTTCTGAAACACAGAGGCATTATCTTAAGCAAAGCATCTGCAAGGTTCTGCAGTGTGACTGGTACAAACACGATCATTGACTAAAGTGTCCGTGATGTAAATAAGGGGTTATTCAAGGTAAGGAAAGCGCTTTATACACGTGAGCGGCCATATGAGGTGCTTCATAGTACATCAAAGAATGATCATGTGACTTTTACGTATGCCATGTGACCCGTAAATGCAAAAAACTCCATTGAAGTTTTGTGAAATATAACTTTTTTTTTAATTTCCTGAAAATTCATCTCAAACAAGCGTAAATTATTTTTTTTTTTTGCGATACATGGGTTGTTTTCGCGAAATTGACGTGTTTCCATTTTCAATTTGCAGTCTCAGTTTGCTCAGTTTGTAGGGTAACGGAAACACAGCTACCAGTGACTTTTTAGAGAGACTTTACGTACTTTGCGAGACTACTTTCAATTGAAATTTTTTTTAAAAACACTAATCTTCCCAACTTGGCGACCTATGTTACTATGTTACTGAAAAAGCACTTCTGAGAAAACAACTGTTTAGCCATCTCCGTTTTCTTTCAAGCAATCGTTTGTGCTGTTTGCAGCAGCTAAATCTGCATTGAAACCCTGCGAGTTGACATTGTGCTGAATGAAAGTGCAATAATTCTAATGAAATGTAAAAAAAAAGAAAATAGTCGCGATTATATTTCGCAATCAACCATTTCGCCCTTATCATGCAGCCCTGATCTATTCATGTTGAACAAGAATCTTCTCACCACTATTTCATTGTTTCAGCATGATTTTGTAACGTATTGTGTTTGAACATGGTATTAAGTGTGCACAAGTACCTGCTCATGTGGATGAGATAAAGCCTTCGAGTTCCCCGATCACCGTGTTAAAGATCTAGTTGAAAAGAGTGTTTTTCTCTAAACCTCGTCACGTCTGCTGTTCTTCACGTTGCATTCCTGACCCACTGCTGTCTATCAGTAATTAGTAAAGGAACAGTCTTAATGCACTAACTCTCAAAGCAGCAATACTGTAATGATTTAGTTTTTCATCGTTGGACTCCTGTGCTACTGCGTGAACACTTTGTGTTCGAATGGGAATGTGGGTGTTGTATTGTTATCCAGGTTTCGACTTAATATGCAAACTGAATGTTATTTATGAATGCTGAAATCGATCCTCTGTTTCTCAAGACCTCTGCAACATTTGCACAAATAAATACGAAGTACTAACAGTGTGGAGTTTGCCATGCATTCTGCTTCCTCATAAACGTCAGACGTGGTGCACAAACATTTTCTAGTGTGCTGTTGGTATTTTATCACCATGCGAGAGGAAATGTCACTTGGCAATTCTGATGTTCAGGATTTGGGGATTTAAAAGTGTGCTAGAGCTATGATCAAAATGGAATACTTGGCTGCTGCATGAAAAAGCAGTACACTTTGGCATACTTTTAAAAAGAAGTATTATATACTAAACTAGCCCAAATGTTATGGCTGCATTCAATTAAAATGCATTATAGTTCATACATTTAATGGTAAATGCAATTTAGGGCTCTAGTACATCTTCATGTTCCATTTCATAATTTGTCTCTGAAATGTTGTGTATTGGGGCATGTATTGACAAGCATCAAGTAATGTCAATCAGAACATCATGAATTTAAATACATTCGCAATAAGACATTTGTAATGATCAATTTGAAATTTGGGACATTTAAATGTAATGTTAATAAATGTAATACTGAATAACGGTACAGTTTAAATTACAATCAAGCACTTAACGTGCTTTAGTATGTTACTCAGCGCATCAAAGAGTGTACTTATTGAACACTTTACAAAAATTGTTAAAATGTAATTTAAAACAAAACTCTTAATTTTACTAATAACTTCTAATAGTCAAATCAAACAGTTTGAGAGTATTCTGTATTATCTGCCTGTAAATGATCCATTTTAGGAATGCCGTTGTTTTTAAAAAACATGAACTTATAATGAAAACATTGTTCGTGATCTCGCGCGCCACTAGATGGCGCTACTCTCTACCAAATCCACCGGCGGTTTTGGATTTAGTTAGTGACGCTTGAGTGCCAAGAAAACAGTCTGATCCATGCAGCTACTCTAGAGACTGTTCTGTTGGAATGCACACTGAAATGTTTATTTATAGTTGCTCTGTTTGCTTATCTCATATCAACAGTGAGTGAGGACATATTTTATGTTATTTATTTCATTAAATCACTGCATATAATAAATTATAATAAAAAAAACCAACCCACTAATAGTTCTTAAAATCATTAAAATGTTTTATTAGCCTCTTCTGGAATGGATCTGAGACATTTTTATGTTTTTCCAGCGTACCCACATATCTGATATACTGCATTTGGAAAATTGGTTTGAATTATTACTCACACAACAGCATGGCGATATGCTTCTCCAGAATTTATTCTGTCTACACTTTTCTGTATATGCAATGAAAGACCTTCTACATCTAACAGAATAACGGATGCAATGCACTCGACCCGTTCCAGTGTGAAACATTAATTAGAGCAATTACATCTCTGACTTTTAACACCTCTGACTCATTATTGGATGATTCTACACAAAATTGGATTAATAACTGTTTTCATTCCCTCCTGTTTGAATTAGGCACGTATTGAAGGTTATGTGATGATGTAATTCAGTTGCATTCAGTTTGAAATAAGCAGCATTTAGTGTGCATAAGCATTCTGAACACAGCCACTTCATAACCATCGCACAGCGGGTGAAGCAACACTCTAAACACATTTTTCCAATTATATCATCTGTGACATGAAACTGTAGAGCAGGAAATCCAAAATCAATTCCCACTGGAGAGAAGCAATAGCTGTGAAGATAACAAGCGCTTATTCGTGCATGCAGATTATTCAAGCATATTATCATGTCATTTGAGTTGTTTCTCTGCTTTAGGCATTTACGTTCACTTACATCATTTGACTGAAGTGAAATTAAATCAAAGATGGAAAAGCATTAAGCGACTGCAGCTACTTTTGAAGAAACAGCACCATGCAGCGAGTCATTCACAGAGATTAACTGAGCTCTACTACCGAAGATTATCAGAATATGATCACTCTCTGATCAGAATAAAACACTAGCATACTGTTTACTACACAGGATAAGATAAAAAGGGGCAAGACCCCCCACAAATGGATTCTCAACCACAGAATCTCATCTCAGCTCTTTTGATGAACAGATATGCTATTTGTGGATTTCCCCTTCCCATCATGCTTTGTACAGGGCTGGATAAGGATAGTAAATGTTATTAGGCATGTTAATGTTTAATGCTCTTTTATGTTTGTATTTAAAAGACCTTCTGCTATGTTTACCATTGTGGTAAAGCGTAGAACATGCTTAGGGACATGCTAACACGAATCAAAGTTGTTTAATTAATAATAATACTTTGAGCATGCCATGGATGTATCATAGCCATCTTATGTTATGCATAACATGTTGGCTAAAGGCTAAAGTTAAAGGGATAGTTCACCCAAAAATGAAAATTTGATGTTTATTTGCTTACCCCCAGCGCATCCAAGATGTAGGTGA
>JAUMHQ010031614.1:0-12177 GCA_032361165.1 Enteromius paludinosus | reverse complement strand
TATTTATCTTTTGGTATGCATTTCAGAAAAAAAAATGGTTAGGATTCAGGTGTAGTTGCAAATAGTGATTAATCATGCTTAATCCACTGAAAATCCTGATTAATTTGATTAAAAATTTTAATCATTTGACAGCCCTAGTATTTAGTTGTTTAGAAAATAAATTCTCAATAAACTAATACTTTTATTCAGCACAGACATATTTAACTGACAGTAAAGACTTTTTCAAATGAATACTGTTCTTTTGAACTTTCTATTTATCACAGAATTTTTCATGGCTTCCACAAATATGAACAGAACAACATTGATAATAAAAATTATTATTGAACACATTTATGAAGAATCATGTGACATTAAAGACTGAAGTGTAGCGTCACAAACAGTGCAACCAACATGTTTAATACATAATTTTACTAAATTGTCTCACTGGTCGCCCCCTAATGGTGTAATGATAGAATCCTAATAGAATAGAGTCACTGAATTAATTAGTTCAGTGACTCACTTTGGTGAATCATTCACTCCCTCTCCTATCCACAACACTTGTTAAAAGGATAATTTACATAAAAATTATTGTATTATTTTATCTGCAATTATTGAGTCTCAGAAGAGAAAATAAAAATTCTACTAAAAATTGATAAGAACCACAACAACATCAAACCCTTTAATCTTTAACCACATGGACAAAAAACATTGTGATATTTTTCAAAATATCTTGTTAACAATATTGTTTTCTTCTTCCTCTCTGCGAACTGTTCTTTTAAATGAGTCAATCATTCTGTCTTTGTTTGTCTTCTGCTGCTGTGTAAATGTAGTCGATGTGTCCTCATGTTTTGCGACAGGTCTTGTTTCAGAGACTAAACTGGATCTTGTTTATGATGCTGCGAGTAATGCAATAACCTGGTCTGTTTGACACAAGCATGCGACATGAAAAATAAAAAGAACGAAACGAAAACAGTTGAATAAAATCCCATTGTAAATTGTCAATTTTGCACCCTGCTTGCACTCCTCTCATTTCTGACAGAAAATATCCATCAAAAAACAAATTTAGGTCAGAATCAATACTTGAATTCAATCATCACAGTTCTCACTCCGGCTTTAAGGGGGATCCAAACACCCTCTGAGTACACAAACCAAATAGAACGCCACTGAATATCTACTGTATGAGAAATAATCAATGCTGTACCAAACTACATCAAAACTATTGGCTTCCTAAATCGACCTAAAACAACAACAACAGCATATTGTCCAAAGATGGAGAGCCACAATAATTATTCGTCACAAAAGCCAGAAGAATGTTATTACGGGGATATCACAACCGCGCAGCAGGAAAACATGTCAGTGAGCAGAAGTGCTGATATTACAGCTGTCACACAAGGTATACTTTACCAGATCAGTTTGTCAAATAGTTACAGCATGTCAATAAAGATTGCCCGGAGAATTGCGCAATAGATTGAAGCTTAAAGACGATGCTCTAAATAACATAAAATACCTGACAAAATGAGTGCCGAAAATATATTGATTGCTTGACACGGTAGTGTGTGTTAAAGACTTTCGAATACTGCGTTGTTCTACTTTATTTGACATTTGCTGGTTCTCATATACCCATAAGTGATTTGCAACCTTGAACGTGGAGGAAATTCAATGGCTGTTGCCTTGTCTTAGCACTTACGTGTCCAGAATGCATTCTGCACAGTAGATTGGCAAAGTATGAAGTGGATGGATATATGATCACACCCACCTACCCACGCACACACACTCCTAACAACAGTGCTGGCATTTTAGTTGCACACAGCCTTGAGGGTCTATTGATTTATACCAGTATATCTGCTTCCTTTGCTCTTTAGGATTAAACTGTGCTCACAACATCGGCTTTCGAGAGCCGTGTCGACCAGCAAGTGTGCATCGAAGTGTTAGACCAAACAAGACAACCGTCAAACACACACACACCCCCCCACCCTGCATATGGCATTTGAAAACTCATATACCCGCTGAGTTGAGGGCAGGGAGGATAACAGAACCTGAGAAGGATCTGGTGACAAGGACAAAAAAGTATATCCATTTACCACTTCTATTTATCAGCAAGTGAGCTATGGAAACCTACTGAGATTACAGCGCAGAACAACACACACACACACACACACTTACCGCACAGCAGGAACACAGTGGGCCCTTCTGGTGAGGTGGAGCGAGCAACAAGGAGAGTAAAACAGGTTGTAGATGAGTGTCAGTGTCTGCATGCGGGTGGATGGATGGATGGATGGGTGGGTGGGCGCTTACATGCACTTGTTAACAAATGAAGAGGTTCTCGGTAGAAACAGTAGGGGTTAATTAGCCGTCTTAGTCGAATGCTGATAAATTGATTTAGGGCATGAGTGAGTTTTAATCTGTTTCTCATGAAAAGCTTGAATTGCTTCATGAAGTGTTTAAAGGGTCATTTAGATAAAGGGTACAACTCAGTCAGGCAGTGCTTGGCTGAGAATACATCCACAGAAGAGAATAAATAACATAAGCAAGGTTCTGACAGATGCAGAGGCAGGCAGGGAATGAAGAGCTTCAGACATAGTTCATTCAAACCGGCTTTAAGGTTGAGGTTGTTTCTATTCAGTGTGAGTCTATGATGAACTACGGAAACAACTGGTTTGTGCCAAGGATTTCTAATACTTTATATCTAAAGAAAGCTGTCTGTTTACATTCTATTCATCTCTCTGCACTAATAGAAGTAAATGAGCTAAATGCTGACTTTTTACTAAATGGGCATTTTTTAAATGCACATATTTCTTGGATGAAATGAAAAAAACAAAAAACAAAACACACACACATGAGAATATGTTGTGGCACCACAAGCTGATTAAATCTTCCCAGAAAAATTGAGCTTCACTCATCTCAAACATTTTATTGCACGTTTCAACTGTTATCTTGCACCTACTGTTGACAATAAAGTAATTGTTTGAAAAAGTAAAATTTTGAAAGTCAATGGTGTAACTAACAAAAGCAGTCATATAATGCTGTGCATTGTTTAGTATATACTATAGTATATATAGTATATTTTTTATATGGCAATAAAAAATAAAAAGATTTACTAACTTTAAAAGAAACTATTTACTAATGCATGAGAGCTACTTACTTTTATAAACTTCAAAAGTATCTGTATGCAAAACAGTACTTAGCATTTTTCAAATGCAGATGGCTCAGAATATTGTATAATAATGACGATGAAAATGATTATAGAAACTTAAAATTACCTGTACATCACTAGACAGTTTAATATATGTTTATACATATTTCCATGATAATAATATTAAGGGATGTTTTAACATAGTTTCGGGAAGAGCACGCTGAGTGTCAGCACAGCCGGTACCCATTGACCTCATTAGTATTATCGCCCACTAGCCTATTAATTATTCCAATTTCATTTATCCGCCTCGGCATAAATACCATCGTCTCACTCCTCTCAGTATCTAGTTACGCATGATCCCGCCTTCCTCCCCTTCTCCACCTTTTCTTCGCACCTTCAAGGGGGGGCGAATGGGACCGAGCCTCGCTCCGAGCTCTGTCCTCACTAGGGTTACTATCAGCAGGGCTCGGGGCCCACCGAGCCCCCGGCTCGCCCCCCGGACAGCACGCCAAATTTGCTTATTTAATTCAATGAAGAAGTGCGAATTCATGAATCACGTCATTAGATCATAATAAAAAGTTTGGTCTAGATGTCTCTCAAAAATGGCATAGTCCATCAATCTGTTAAAATAAGTAATATTACAATAAAAAAAAAAAAAAACCCACAAAACACTGATTTGATGCTCAAGAAACACTCTTATCATCATCATTGCTGCAAACAGTTGTGCAGCTTAATATTTTTATGAAAACTGTGATACATTTTCTTCCAGAATTTTAAATGAACATCACTTAGTTGACATAGAATTCATCTGTAGCATGATAAACGTCTTTCCTGTAATTTTTTTTTTTTTTTTTGGGATAAAGATTTAAAGATATGACAGTAGTGAGACAGGAAGTGAAGTGGAAGAAAGGTGGGTGATGGCATCAGGAAAGGTCCGCGAGCTGGACATGCTGTAAATGAGGCTATTGTTGTCTACTTCTTTCCTTCTTACTTAATACGTTTTTGTATAAATTTGCTAAAGATTTGCCTCTGTGCTCCACTATACAGTGTATGTATTATGCAAATTTACAATTCACTACAGCACTTCTACTTCCAACAGCTTCATATACTTAAAACCAAGCTTCCCCATACAATTCCAGCTGTTGACTTACAGTTCCCACTCAGTTTCCAGCCGCTTCCTGGCCCACCTCCAGTGCCCTAAGCCAGACACTTTTTCATTAAATCCCACTCTCATCCCCTTCCCTACACTGCATGCTTGTTTATTCTGATATTCCAAAGAGAGTCACAAATGAGCTCCTGGATCGACATGCCACACCGGCCTTGGAAAGGTGCTGATAGCGATGAAGTCAATGACGCATCCTTCTTCACTAGCCGCATGCAGAGCCAGCGGTCCCCCCCCTCTGCAATATCTGTGGATTGAGAGACTCACACACAGAGCTCATGCCTTCCTCCAGCTTTAAGCATCTTAACAGCACAAGAGCGTAGAGGATTAGATGTACAGAGCCTGATGGATGAATGGCTTCACATGAGGCTCTGTGTGACGGGCTGTGGCCCACGGTGGTCCATCTGCTCGGAGGGGACAGGATACACACACCAACACGTACACCTGTCAAGTACTCTGCAGAGTCCTAGGGAGTTATCATCGGTGGCGGTGTAGCGGCGAACATGACCTTGACGTAATGGCTTCGGGGAATTGATACATTAGAGCAGAGGAAAGTGATGTGCGTTCTTCTATTTTCTAATCTGCTGTAATGCAGCCTTGCGGGGGAAAAAGAAGAGTATACTGGAAAACTGAATGCATAAAGTCATAAATCAAAGAGATCAGGTCTCAAATACAAATGAGGGAGCGCATTGAGGCCATGTGTGAAAAAGAGAAGAGGTAGACGGCTGGTGATAAATGAGAAAAGGGTGGCGGGGAGATACAATGAGCTCGCTGTAAAATGTATGAATGATGGAGTTAACAGAGTGAAACAGTTCAATGGGTTGTGAAAAAGAGAAGGTAGCCAAGAAGAACAGAAACAGAGGTCAAAGATTCAGGGATAAAAAGCTGCACAAAGTCGGGGGAGACACTGTCAATTCAAACAGGTTGGGCTTCAGTTGATAGCAAAAATAAAAAATAAAAATAAGATGCCAAAAAGGCAAGCTATTCAGAAATGTTTTTTTGGTCATGAAGTGATTCATTGAAAAAACAAACAAATAAACAAACAAACAAAAATATATGTATATATATAATTATGGAATTATATAACTGAGTAAATAAAAGCAGGTTTACTCCCATTAAAAATGCTGTGAATTAATTCATTTGCATTAAGGCCACGAGATGTTCAGTATACCAAACATATTTAATCGTTCCTCATTTCCTCACGCCTCTCTGTAACCCTCGAGGGCACACTTAGCAGCTGGAGCTTGGCAGCCCTTCACTCACCCACACATGGACCCCACATCACTGCGGCCCACGCCAAGCTCACCCCCACCTGAGAGTGTCAAAAGCCAGCGCTCATCTCTCTCAACCTCTCTCCTCCAGGTCAGCGGTGCCACAGATGCACTTAAAAATCATCATCTGCTCTCTAACACAGTTAGATGCTCTCCGGACCGCTTTCTGCACCAGCTGCACCGACACGGCGCTAGGCTATAAACAGTTCAGAGCTGCAAATATATTGTCTGTTTTCCAAAATAAGCCTGTCTCTTTGCATTGGCTCAACCACCCACTTTGAGGGCAGCGGGTTGACCGAATGATTTTGGATGACTTTGGCCTTTCATAACAACTTAACCACCCACACTACGCTATAGACTAAACACCTGCACAGGCAGGATGGTGAAAGCAAGCTATTGCTAAGCATTTCTGCTCCCCTTGGAGGGCCACTCGAACGGCAGCACTTTACAATACTAAAATCGCTGATGGTTCGACATGCAGAAAAAAAAACTCTGCTCTGCCGATTTATCCTCAAAACGTTGGCTGAGGGCCTGCCTCTTCTAAGCAGGCACTACAAACTTGAACAAGATCCAAAAGCAGTCGGCCCACTTCACACCAACGTGCTGACCCTGTTACCAGCCCTCATGCAGGCATTCAGAAACTGGCAGAGCCGGAGCGGAACAGGCCTGCCCCATCACTCACCTACACAGTAACCTCTGGAAGGGGTCGTTCCTCACAGCTAGACTCTCACTTAATCGTTTCAAATCTTCGCATGAGGTCTCCCATCCTGCTTGGCCTCCCCAGAGGATCAAGTTCTCCCTCAGGGCAATTATGCTAAAGCTGATCCGGTCTGGGGTGAAAGTCTTTAGCGGAAAAGAAATCGGCCAAAGGATGGTACAGGGCTAGGCGACTTGACTTTGGAAAGCACTGGGGCCATAAAGAAGGACCACTTTAGCCTCTTTGGTCACTCTCATGTCATTCCATACCTGTAGGACTGTGGAACACAACATTTTTAAAAGTTGTTCAAGGAAAGCTTTGTCAGGCAAGTGTTCTTCTATGGTCCAGTGTTGTTAACCTCTTAAACAATATGCCGAGTATCTTTAAATGTTTTTCCTTATACCAACATCCACTGCTCACACAGTCTGTAATGTAATGTAATGTAATGAATTAATAGCGTAACATCTTTCAGAATGTTTCACTAACCTTAAAACAATCACCATTCCCCAATGTTGTAGTCTGCTTTTACACTGACACACATGAAGAAATTTATACCAAAATCTACAAATGGATTTCTAATGTAGTTAGAGCTTTGCTCAAGTCTCCCGAATAATTCATCCAACACTCCAGTTCTTCTAAACCCTCACTGCAAATTTTGAGGTTCAGTGTTGTTTTGGACCCCAGTGACTTTCGTTCGTTCAGTTTTCACTTTTTATAT
Organism: Enteromius paludinosus; assembly: GCA_032361165.1. NCBI lineage: Eukaryota > Metazoa > Chordata > Actinopteri > Cypriniformes > Cyprinidae > Enteromius > Enteromius paludinosus. The sequence continues at coordinate 5,217 of JAUMHQ010031614.1, read as the reverse complement.
GTGTACTGAAGAAAGAAAATCAGATGCAGGCAGATTTGGAAGGAAAGGAGGTAAGCGAAGACAACATTGTAATATTGGTGCAAACTATCCTTTGAAAACTGTATTTCATATTTCATATTTGTATTTCACATGTTATGACCAACATCTTTTACCAGAGCATTTTATATTCTGGCAACAGTGATATAGTCAATTTTGACAGAAATTGATCCCAGAAACATAATGCAGTAATACCTCCTTTTGGTTAGACCTGCACAATTAAGATGTCATAGATAAAAGTTGCTGGTTTTATTATTTTCTTGGATAGGATAATGCATGCAAATGGCTCCTATTTGTCTGGCTTTAGTGCTAAAACAGTCGTGCCACAATACATAACACTTTGAGTTAAAAGCAAAAGACTTTAATTAAAAAAAGATGTAATTAATTGTAAACGTAATTAGAAATATGACTGGCTAAGCACATTTTGAAGCCATCACAAGCACACCTGTGCATCAGTCGAATACTGTGCTAACAGCCAAGGCACCTACTGTAGATACTGGACACGACCGGAGTGTCATGAGTATAAACCTGGTTTCTGGTTAAATTGAGTGTGCACAGACTAAAATTACAGCTCACCACATTCAGAATTGAATGCTTGGTTGGTTAGCAATGCTCTTACAACTGAATCTAATGCATTCACCTCTGAAAGTGTGATCTGAAAGTGAGAAAGACACAGACGAAAATGTAGTAATCTGAGCAAAATCATCTCACAGATTTAAAATTGTCCCCCTGAGCCATAACCTATCTTTATCAGCCACATTCCCTCCTGCCAGCCGGGTGTCAGCCAATTCCATTGAACTGTGCATAGAGTTTCAACCTGGCTATAGAACAGCGGTAGCTGAAATGTTGGACTGATGGCAACAAAGGGGAACATAAATCTTATATGTTCCATTTGGTGCCATCAGCCCAATATAGCATTTCAAGTAAAAAAAACTGCTTTTGATTTATTTGTTGCATGCACTTTGTCACTATATGCAGCTACTTCTGAATTACCATCAACAGAAAGAAAAAACTTTTTGCAGCAAAGATACTTTCAACATCTAGCAGCAGGAGCAAACTGGATTATGCTAACTAGAAAACACTAAAGTCTTAAACATGGTAATATGCAGTTATTCTTTAAGTGCTCTTCCTCTTACTTAAATTTATTGTGTTTTTGTGCTACCTGTACACTTCTTTGCATATTTGTACACTATTTTGTATATTTGTATAGTATTCTTTTTATTACCTGTGTCTTGTCTTGTCACTGTCATTCTGTTGCACTGCAGAGCTTTGTCACAAAAACAAATTCCTTGTACTGTATGTGTAAACATACCTGGCAATAAAGCCCATTCTGATTCTGATTCTTATACAAACATCCATTGCTCACACAGTCTGTAAAGTAATGCAACCAATTCATAGCGTAACACCTTTCAAACTGTTTCACCAACCCCAGAATAATCATCATGTTTTAGTCTGCTTTTACATGGACCCACATGGAGAGTTTTATACCAAAATACGCAAATGGATTTCTAATGTAGTCAGAGCTTTGCTCAAGTCGCCCAAGTAATTCATCCAACACTCCAGATTTTCCCTCCGGAGTCTGTAATACGACTTTAATCACTTTAACTGCCATTTTATCGTAGGAAATCAAATTCGCTCGCCTTGTAGAAGAATCCCTCCTCTGTCTCTGTGAAATTAGGGAACAATCAAATCAAGCTCAAATGAATACTCAAGTAAGCCTTTTCCTCCTCCTCTAATGTCTTCATTAATTTACCATGAATGGCTCACTCACTTCCAAAAGACAATGAAGACAAACTAGGGAAAGACTTCAGTGAAGTGGGGATTGAAACGAGGACATAATGAGAGACGGAACGATATGTATCAGATTCTTTCAAAGCCTCTGCAATGAAAATGTTGCAATGTCTTCCCCAAAATCTTGTGCTGTTTTGACACTGCTCAATCTGAATCAGAATCTGGGTCTGAAGCGCAGTTCTTTGCGTTATCAATGAGAGCACCCTGTAACAACCCTGGAGAACATGCCAGTTTCACTGTGCTTTGGAAGTATTTATAACCCTTGTCAGCCGAAGACACATGGAGATGCTCTCTGAGGTCAACTTATTCAAAGATGAGGAGCTATGAGAAATACATTATACTAGAAAGCATGCAAAGATACAATTAAAGTCATCAAAAGTGGTTTCCTTCACAATAAATGGCTTTCATAGCTCACATGAACTGTCTCCTAGACTGCCTCAGAAAACCGCTTTCAAATTAACCAAAGGTCAACAGAATAAGCATTAAGATCAAATGGAGATGTTTCTCCTAGGGAAAAGATTATTGATCTTGTGTGTCTTCTTTAAACTTTCAGAAGAGATCCTAACAATCAGAATCTAAAATTTGGTAAGTTAGCAAAAGTCGATGTGGATATTCAATATGAAACACTTCTATCAACTTCTTCATGCATTAATGCAACTGAGTTACGAAAGAGTACATTCTGAGAAGTAAAGGTTTCCTCTAGGCTGGGAGCAGCTTAGGTTAAGTTTGATATGGGATGATTTTAAGGGGAGATAAGATGTTCTGTTCTTTTTAATAGAATGGAAAGCACTGTAATCAAACCAGAGGGCTCACATTTGTCATGGATTTTCATCACATTTTTCATCCTGAAGGTGAGTGTGCTTGTGCTGTATCAACAAGACATCCATCAGCATGTTTAAAAAGGGAAAAGAATTGCTATATAATGCCTATCACTGGAATGCAGTCCTTCGATTTTCCGTCTGACTGAGTTTGCCTTTTTGTTGCCAGGCAGGTGACATGTTTGATTTGACCATAAACTGTGAAACGACTGGAAAGAAAGCCATATTCATGAGTCTGGAAACGTCAGGAAAATAAGTATTATTTGCATATACTGGCTAGCAGCAGGATTTGGATTCTTATTATACATTAGCAAAAAAAGTAATATGCAAGAAAAGTTATTACATTATAGAAATCTAATTTTAAGCCAATTCAATTAAAAGAATACCATCTCAATTATGCTCTGCATGAAGTTCAGATAACTCAACAACAAAATAAATCAAGTAACACATTTTCACATATATTAGCTTAAAGGCTATTACATTATCACAAACAAAAATGTATATTGCTGTCATATGTATGTGGCCTGTGTTTGTTTTGAGCATGTCCCACGTGCTTCCTTTGTTTCCCTCGTGTTCTCCCTCATTTGTAACCCTGCCCTCTTCATCAGTGATTAATCATTTGCCAGCCGTGTTCTTCAGGTGTGTTGTATTATGTCTTCATGTGGTGTTGTATATAACTCATGCCTTGTTCAGTGTTCCTGCGTCGATTGTTGAAGTATGTTATCCATGCAAATATGTGTTGACTCGTGCACCTGTCTTTGTTTTATTAAATGTTCATTCATTCAACTACTGCTGTCTCTCAGTCTCCCTGCCCGGCTGAGAAGCTAGGATGTTACAATATTATTATAAATATATACATTTAAATACACAACTATTTTTTAAATAAATAGAATATGAGTGTGTATATACAGTATATATGCATAATAAATATACACAGCACATAATCTCTATTAATTATTTCACAGCACTAATTATTAAATTGCATTTTACTAAATAGTAAAATAGAAAATATTAATTTAAAAAAATAGCAATTCATATTTTTTTAATTAAATAAATGCATCATGTTATACATATAGAAATCTTTATATAAAAACTAAATTACTAAATTACTAAATTAATGAAATGAAATTAAACTAAATTAATGAAATTAATTGGGTGTATTCATAGTAAGGTGATCCAAATTCCTTCACAAATGCAGGCGGCTGGGAGACATTACCAACTCTGTTAGAGAACCTCTAATACGCCAAGCAGCCGGAGCATGTCAATGCCCAGGCAAGAGCCTTCACAACTTCCACAGAAAAGATTTTCCAACAAAATAGACCCCATTTCCTCAAGACAACTGCAGAATGAACTCTGAAATAAATGGATGATTTACGAGCCAATTTTATTCTTCTTCATCCTAGCCTCTCTAATCAAACGTAAAGAATGCTTCATCCACTACAAAAGCTCCATGCACCCGTTCCACCGTATGTCTATTTTCTGCTCCCTCTCTTCAATGAATTTACAGGCTGCACTCTGAAAGCGTTCATTGGCAGCTGAGGTCCTTGGATGTGCGGCGTCTAGTGCGGTCGGCGCTCTGTGTGTCTGATACGGGGAGCACATAAGGGTGTGTGACTGTGGCAGGTCAGGCAGGGATGGTAATGACTGCATTATTCTCAGAGCTCTTCACACATGGAGGCCGCGTTTCCCATTTCAGCAGCCTGATGGGTAGTCAAAGGAGATGGCCACTTGGGCAGGGAGCATCTGCTCTGTGCCTGATCATCAACTCAACCGCTGATGGAGGGGGAGCGGAGGGAGGAAGGGGAGAGATATACAGAGACAAACAACGAGAAACAAGCCCAGAGGAGAAGAAAAGGACCAGATCAAATCCGGCAAGCGGCAGGGGACGGCAGGCACTCGTTGCATTCGTAGATCTGGCAGAAGTTCAACGTTCAGTCAGGTAGAGCACAGAATGAACAATGGCGCGAGATTGCTATCATACTGAGGCACAGTTTAAGATAAATGGTCTGTCAGATTAAGGCAAATCTCAATTGTGTTCCTGACAAAATTGTACATCCCTTGCCAGGTCTCAATGAGTGTGAACGTGCACAGGCATAAAAATCCTAGCCATTAGCTTCATTTATATCACTTTCAAATTCACTTTCTGCTGCTGTGTGACCTCATCCTCCAAGTTTTCTTTCTTCCAATATGTATGTGATGTTTTTTAAGGCAAGTATAGGAATATGAAGAACACTGCTGTTAGAAAGTTTGGGTTTGATAGGATGCTCACCATGCATTTGTTTAATTAAAATACAGTCAAATGTTGTAATATTGTGAACTACAGTTAAAAAACCTACAGTATTTGTATTTTACAATCTTATTTATTTCTTTTTGGCATTGCTGAATTTTAAATGAAATATATATATATATATAAAATCTAAAATGATAAATCACATCCAAATTAAATGTTTTTGTTTACTGTATGTGTGTACTGTGCATATTTTTTATGTATATATACACACACACACACACACATGTCTGGTCAGCTATCCTAATGGGGACTCTCCATAGGTGTAATGGTTTTTATACTGTA
>JAUMHQ010031349.1:0-30202 GCA_032361165.1 Enteromius paludinosus | reverse complement strand
AGTGTGCTCGAGCCCCATTATCTATTACCAAGCCGGGCGCAAATTGTTTTAAAAATCATTTTTTTCTCCCACCCCCCATGAAAAAAAATCGTGATACGAACCGAATCGTGGGTCAAAAATTGTGATACTGACCGAATCGTGGGTTTGGTGTATCGTTACAGCCCTAGCGCCATGACATCAACCTTAAAAAAAAGAACTGTTGCATTAGTTTTGGTGTATCGCAAAAAAATGCGAAATAATACAGTTAATTTTGAGAAAGCGGCCTCCAATTTGTTTCCTTTATTTACAAAACACAACTGTTTTTATTGTGAATGTACACAAATAAAAGAACCATTTAGAATAGTTTCGAATACTGTCTAATTGTGATGTCTAATCAAGTGATTCCGCCAGCGCCGCATGCTACACATTACTAACAGGACATCTTCCATCTTCAGAACAAATATAGAGAAACGTGCTTTGACTTGAGCAACACCAAGAACATGGACACTGCCAAGTGTCTTTGCTGGAGTATGTGACTTGATTTGTGTTATGTGCAGGGACAATTCAAACCAGTAGGGTGTCGGAATGGTATTTCTCATCCAACTGCAATCACATTAATTTTATCCGGACAGCGTGGTTTATCTGGATGTTTGTTTGTTTTGAACAATGACAAGCCAAAATGAAATTGGAGTAACGAGGCTATTTTTTAAATGTAAGGAGTAGAAAGTCCAGATAATTGCGTGAAAATGTAAGAAGTAGAAGTAAAAAGTCGACGGAAAAATAATTACTCCAGGAAAGTATAGATACCCAAAAATTCTACTTGTATTTGTACTTTGTTACTTGTCACCTTTGAAAATGAGACAGTTTAGTGGGAAGATAATAAGATATCCATCTTTTTATGAGAACTGTGGTATAATCTATTTCTGATAAATCCAGCAAATTATGTTTTTGTTTCATTCAAATTGTCTGAGTCGGTGGTTTCTAGGTAGAATAAGTTACATTTTAGACTTCATGCTGAAAACAATGTCAAAACACTGGGTGTGTGAGAGTATGGTTGATATCAAGTCTTTGCTATAAATATGAACCTGCTCCCCTCTAGACAACACTCCAGACAGTATGTACAGGTCATACGACCCCTGGGAGTCCCTCACACACACACACACACACACACACACACTCTGGACTGCCTCCAGTTTACTGTCTGAGGACTTACTGTAGCCCCCGAAACATTTCAGCAACTTCAGCCTAAAATACTGACTGGCAAGCTTTCCGTCCAATCAAATTAATTTCCTGTAAGAAATGCCAAAGGTGACACTTTAGAAAATGGAAGTGGACATCGCAGGGGTACACGAGTAGGGAGGAAGATATATAGAGAGGGAGAGAATAGCAAAGAGTCTTGGAAGAATGAGCAAAAATTGCCTTGCGCACTTCATCTATATAAAAAAAGCACCTATTATGGACCTCTGATCTTGTCGATTCAAAAGAAATAAAGCGTAATATACAGGGAGTAACTGATGAAGGAAGGGCATGACACACTCACTCATTCAGAGAAAACAAACAGCCCTCTCATCTGGTGGGTCTACACATTCCTGCTGATGTTTACGAACCTGCTTTACCATCCCTCTTTCCTAAAAGGAGCGGTTCAGCCCAAAATTTTGTCATTATTTACTCACCTTCATGACATTTTGAAGCAGCTCTTTCCAATGCAGTTATAATGACAGGATACTGGAGCTTTCGAATTTTAAAAGGGATGCATCATAAGTGTTTCATATGATGACTTTATTTCGAAGTATGACACATCATATGATCACTTTGTGTTAGAAACAGACCATTTTCAATCTATATGTTTATTCACTGATATTTAATAATTTGATAACACATTGAACTGAAGTGTTCAGCAAGTCTAAAGTATAATTTTATGGCGCTTTCGTGTCATTTTTCTAAGCTTAAAAGCTCCAGTACTTATTCATTGCAATTGCACGGAAAAATAGCAACCAGAATATTATTAAAAATTACTTTTCTTGTGTGTGTTCCACAGTAGTCGTATCTACTAAATACAAAGGTCTGGAATGACATGAGGTTAAGTAAACTCAATTTAGGGCGAACTGTTCCTTTAAGTGTGTTTATGTTATGTTTCACTCCCTCACACAGTCTGTCTATGTCTCTATCTCCCTCTTTCTTTCGACTGTTTACCAACACACATTCACACCCACTCATTAGTACGGCATTCTCTGCCTCAGCGCTGCCGTCTTACTCCTGGAACAAGTCACAGTGCATCCGCTGAGAAGAGAAAGACTGACAGAGCCTCACTCAAACAGCAGCGTTTCTTACAGAATTGCACCAACTCTACTGAAAGTGCAGACAGCACCACGATGACTGGAGGTGACAAGCCAAGTGCGAGCTACGGTGAGGTACAAAAAAAAGAGATAACTCATGAATATCATAATGGGAACGAGCAGGCAAAACTGCTCAGTTTATTTGCTAGATGTAGAGTGACTGAAAAAGAAGAATTCTATAGGAACTTGGGAAGAACCCGCATAAAAGAAATAAATCTAAAGGTATGAAAAAAATGTCCCGAAGATCCTGACTGACAAAACAAACCTTCCACATACAGTTTAGTTTACTGTACATAGTGTATATTTTGTGCAATTAGATGTGGGTTACTTTACACCACTCAATTTAAATACACTTTAAAACTGTTTCTTCAAAATCTTAAAGGGATAGTTCACCCATAATCCATTCTCATTCAAGTCATTGAAATCTTTTTAAATTTTATATTTAGTAATGGTGACCACAACATGGTCTTTCAACATAAAATCCAACGTTTTAAGCGCTAAAACAGCTAATATTTGACTAAAATGAATTTGAAAATGTAAAAAAAAAAAAATCACCTTGTGAACCTGTCAGGTACAAACCAAGACAATATTGTCCTTTGCAAGTTTGACATAATTTATCTGTGTTTCGCTTGGGTCACGCAGTCATGTGTCTTGGAGACAAGGAAGGAAGCGCAAACAACATGCAGCCAACCAAAAAAAATCCACTCTGGCTCCTGCTTCACACGTTTGCACCTAGTTTAGTGCAAAATAAAATATTCATTCGTTAAGTAGTACAGCATTTTGCGCTTGTGGCAGCGCATGAATATTTCAGACTATTATAAAAAAGGACAGACACCGTAAAAAGGGAGGGGATTCGAACTGAAGGACAGGAGGAGAGCTGTGTGTGTGAGAGAGAGCATGTGTGTACAGAACTGTTTTATGATGTCGCAGAGTGCATGGGGAGAAGTGTGTGTCAGAGCTGGGGTTTGTACAGGTGTAAAGACAGCCATTAGAAAGCTGTGCAGTTTTGTAATGGGATGAGGAGCAGATGTGACACACTTACTAAAAGCCTGACAGCCACACACACACACAATACCAGCGACCCCGCAGCATATGGATGTTTACTCTCCTTGCAAACACAAACGGGCTACAGGTTCCTGACGAAGATACAGAAACCTTAAAATCTACATAAAGTCTGCTAAACTTCATAAGGCAGTGCTTATGTATATGAGATGGCCATGACAATATTTTCAGGACCTCTACACTTATTGGCTTTATTGAATTCAACAGTCATATTGTTTTTTTTTCCGCCGGTGGAGCAATAATTGACCTCACCAAACAAAAACATTTATACGCTTATTCCCCCCCCCTAATATTGCGAGCTCAAAACAATTCTTTCATTCTCGCTCACTGATCCAAAAGTGATTTGAAAAGTCATGTGCCGCATTGGCCGCTCCATGTATCCCGAGGCGATCCAACTTCCCCCGTCCTCTCTGACCATTAAAGCGCAAGCAATTAAAGCCCCTCCTCAGATAAAACCCACCTTTATTCCTCGGCCCTGCTTTCTCGGCCATAAACTACACTCATTTGGCGTCTGATTGTTGGTGGCAGCTGTTTGATGGGGTAAATAAAAATGCAGTAAATAATAGATGGCTCAGATCCTGTGTTTGTTTGGTGCCTGAGCGAAGGGGTGGCGCGCAAACGCGGGTTTAGACGTGTATGCAGATACGCGCCGTGCCGACACGCATGCAAATATGCAACCTAATGCAAATGCGCTTCGGTCAACGTTATATCTTCTGACAGTGCAGTACGCTTTGTGGCACTGCCATGGGATTCAGATCAATTACTCGAGGTATTATTTCATCTTAAAAAGGGCTTGTTTGGTTTGTGGCTTGTTTAAAATGCAGAATGAATACACTTGAATGGATTCTTCTGATCCAGACGGATACATAAACACTCGGATCTGCCATATATATAACGGTGAGATGCCCAATAAAATCTTTTTGTTAGTTTCAGTGCCTAATTGATTTGGATCCGTTTAGAAAGGACGATAAAAAAGAGAGGGATTTGGTGTAAAATGGAATGGGGGGAGGCATCTGTTCCCCGGAAACTGTTCCCCGTCAGCCAAACTCCATTACAGGGCCTATTCACCGCAGTATTAACCCTGTGTCAATGGACCTGTCCAGCCGGCAGACCGCCCCCCGTCCCCCACCCTCGCCGCCCAGCTGGCCAGGCCCAAGCCCTGCTTACGGCCTTTTTTTTTCAGCCTGATAAACGCTCATTTCCTGCCGAGCGGACGTAATTCCTGAATCCCCTTTTGCTTAGTTAATTTACAGCCCTGTGCAGGCAATTTTCCTCCGCGCCATATGAGGCGAGCTTCGCCTTCTCTCAATTACCGTAAATTGTCTGCGAGTGCAAGGGGCTGTGAGACATGAACTGAGAGGGCTGGAGGTGATTGGTTGGAAGGGGGTGGGTGAGAAGCTCATTTTCCCAGGGCAGGGCGGGGTGGGGCGTTACGGGACGGGCTGTGGGCCAGTCCGGCCAAGCATGGCAGGGGTGTTGTGGACTGTCACGTGCACTGAGTTGAAGCTGATGGCTAATTTACAGATGGGCCCCCCCAAACCAACCTCCACGGTCCGTGCCCCGTAGCCAGAGCCAGTGAATAGCTGACCTCTTTATAGTGTGTATGATATACGTTGCAGGTGCACGCGGGGTTATCTATTATGAATGAGACATGTATTGCTCGAAGCATTAGTAATGTATGAGCTGGGCTTTGGTGGAGCTCGGCTATGGGTCCTAGCAGCAGTCTCGGTCCCTGCCTTGCCTTCCCTATCTCTCTCTCATACACTCACACAGTGCTTCTGATAGCAGCACTAACTCATGTTACAAGCCATAGCACCTGACAGCTCCTGCACATTCAGCACCGCCTGTCCGATTTGGATGCTGGGAGTTCTGCCTCAGGGGCCACACTCTACTCTCTCAGCTCTTCTGAGGAGAAAAGAGAGGAGAGGAGGAGAGCTGCCTTGACCAGCCCCTCCCTCGCCAACTCTGCCTGTCTATATTTAATCTGTCTGACTATGAGCACATCTGGATCCAAAGCCCCGCCTCCTCTCGTTGTTTCTGCCGGTGTAGGGCCAAATCCAGCCACCCCTGTATAAATAGCACAAACCCTGAACCGCAAATTGTAAAAAGCCTGTAGTTACAAAGATTTTTTGGATAACAGTAATTTGTTTAATTGCGTAAACAGTGTTAAAAAAATATTTAAATTAACGGTTATTTTTTACATAGGTATTAGATAAATAATGAAATAATAATTTAACTGCTGGCACCTAGAGCCTAGTGGTTAGTACATTATTAGAACACACTCACTTGCCCCTCTTTAACCAACACTGTCCATAGTATTTGAAGAAAATAAGTAAATAAAAAACTATTTTTTTTAAATATAAAATGTTAAGAAAACGTTAAATACATTAATCTTAATTATAAAAATCACAGAAATATTTTTATATATAAATTACTATAAAATAACAAATTTTTTGTACTGTTAAAAAAAAAAAAATTATGTAAAATATTAATATACATTCACATTTTATGTATACTTTTTATTTTTAACAGGCACACACACACTGTGTAATGGTAAAACATATTTCATTATACTAAGTATTAAATTTATAATAACAAAAAGAAAGGAAAGGCAAGACAACGAAACACTTGTGCCTTTCTGGATTTCACTCAGTGGCATTTATATATCCAGTCTGTCTGTGTTCATCTGTTCACCTGGACAACACTAGGGAAAAGCACATTATATTCCACACCAGTAAGCCTCAAAAACCCCCTGAAAAATGTCGCCCACTTCCATAATTGATGAAGTTAGTCGGGCTCTCAAGACTTTGGCTCTGTAGACTTGCTACAGCTCGCTCTGTACCACCACCAAACTTTTGAGAGTGTGGCGGTCTTCAACCAGCAGTCTCTCTTGCTCCCCCTCTCTCCATTCAGATGAATTAGTAAAACTTCCATTAATAATGCAGGCATGTTTGAAGCCACAAAAACCAGAGATAGCGAGCGACTGAACAAGCGATCGTGGCTAGAGAGAGTGAGGGGCACAAGGAGAAACTCGGCTTCTCTCAGATATCATGTTATAAACGTGAGAGGAAATCTCATCATACATAATCTGTGCGGCGGAGGACCGCCGGAGAGGAGTGGTTAAAAAAGACGAGAAGGGGCTGCAGGATGGAATGATTATGACAGGAGGCATCACTCAGCAGCTGTTTAGAGGGTGGAAAAGGGGCCATAAATCAATTTCACGCCAATTATGACACAATGCAGAACTGCGTGAGCTCCGCGGAATTAGCTGTGCACACCGAGGATCATGTTGGGCTAAATTGATCCTTGTAAAAGAAAAAAAGGAGAAGAACAGGCACTACAGAGGGACAGAAAGAAAGACAGAGCGAGAGAGAGGAAGCCAGCTATGAGGCTTTAAAAGACGAGAGATTACAAGGAACCGGGTGGGAGGAACAAAAGTGGAGACAGATTAGTGGAGAGAGAGAAAGAAAGATGGAGATAAAGAGGTGTGAGGAGGGAGAGTGGCAGCTAGTCGCTTCTGGTCAGTGTTATTGTGATACTGACCATCGAACTGATGGCGAGCGAAACTCACATGCCACTGAGATGCAGGAAATCATATGAATCGCAGTCTAGAATGTGATGAAAACTACTGACACAATTGTTATGCAAACAGACACTGATCAAATGTCTGGGATCTTTTCCCACTGAAAATAACACTGGAAATAACCAATGTCTTTGGGGGGGAGGGGGGTCTAATAAAAGATTTCAGTCAGGAAAATGATGCTTTATGGATCTTTTTCACAAACTTGTGGCATTCTTGCAGTTTGAGTGCTGCTGTCAATTAAACAGTCGGACAAACCAAAGATGTCATAATATTTTTAGTTTATTAATTCATAAAAAAAATGAACTGTCATCATCTACTCACCCTCGAGTTATTCCAAACCTGCACATATTTCTTTCAGCTCTTGAATCCAAACAAAGACATGTTGAAGAATGTTGGTAACCAAACGGTCAGTAAAAATATCAATAACACTTTAGAACATGTAAAATATGTAAAACTATTAACTACGACTTTCCCCTCAATAAACTCTTAATTTGCTGCTCATTAATGCTTAGCAAGGCAGTTGTTAAGTTTAGGTACCAGGTAAGATTAAGGAAAGTAGAATAAGGCATTATTATGTGCTTAATAAGCACTAAGAAATGGCTAATATGCATGCTAATAAGCGACTAATAGGTGTAACCTTAATATAAAGTGTTACCAATATATATTTTTTTAACTCAACAGCTGAAAGAAATATATAATCATGCCAGAATGTTCAATTTTGGGTGCACTTTACCTTTAAGAAAGACTAAACCCAGAAGTTCTTACAGTGCAAAGACATTAAAGAGTGAAAACCAAGGGCAGCTCAGTACATGCAAACATGTAAAGCATTCAACACACAGAGAAGTCTGTAATTAGCATGCATGGCACATCTGGACATCAAATGGCAATTTGACTCATTTGATTCATTTTAATGTAGACACTTGACATGACGTGCCACCACTGCAAATTCTTCCATGTGCCCTCTATGCCAATAACCTTCCTCATCTTAACAGACAAGCATCTCCAACCAAAAAAAAAAAAAAAAAAAAGTACAAAGAGATCTTGAGAAGCTCTTGTTGTAGAAGCACATCAGTTTGAACATACTGTTTTAAAAAAAGACTTTCTGGCTATAAAATATGATCGAATTAGCCACATAACCTATCTATGCATGTGCATATAATAAGTAAAGAATTCAGTTTAATTAAGTCAACATTTGGAGTTAAGGTGATCTGGGATTTTTGGTAGATCACAATATGGGATTGCTAAGGTGTTGCTTATTAGAAAGAAACCGACCCAAATACCCTCCCCCCCAATCCTCAAGCTCACCTCCCTACAGTATATCTACGAATTATTTGGCCCATTTTGAACACCACAATGCTACAATCCATTAGGATGAGAGCTGAATTTAGAATTTGCAGCAGGATTACAGTCAAAACCAGCATGAAGGCCAACTACATTTATTTGAACAGACAGAACTTTAAAGACTACGAAGGGAAGGGATGTTCCTTCTCAGTATAAACAGAGGTCCTGTTGGGTGGAGACCATCTTTAACCGCTGATAACTTTCCAACACCACATGCTGTAAGAAACCCAGTGGATGTACTTGAAAGTGCATATCTCACAGTCATATACATGATTCATTCATCTACATGATCTTTCTCACCCGTCAGAGCAGTTTAGAGAATAACGCTGGCTGTGTGTCATAGTGTGTGAGTGGACTCCTGTTGAAGCCCATGGATCGTGTGATCGGAGGCCAATCGGTCCGGTAATGATGCTGATGTATCATGCCAGTAAGTACAGGAGCACAAGCAGCCCCTTAAGCAATTATGCTAGCATTAAATAATCATTACGCAACCTCATCAGAAAGCCAGCATATTCAATGTTGGGGGAGACAGAGAAAGAGAAGAGAGGGAGGAAGAGCTACGTGATTTTCTTTTTTTTAGGGGAAAATGATGTTCTGGGCTGATGAATATTGAGCAGTATCAGGCCAGGCAGGCGCTTTGATAAGGCCGTTTCTAATGAGGAATGGCCTGTTTTACACACATTTAAAGAAAGGGTGAGCCGAGAAACACACATGCACAGAATGAAAAAGTGTTTAGAGAGAATAAATGGCCTTACAGAAAATGGAGTTTTCATCTTAGGCTGTTTAAACACTTGATTTAAATGTTTGAATCGAACCCAGTTTCGATCTCACCCTTCTCACCCAGCAGGTCTCTTCACTTTGCACTTTTGGCCACAAACTGCAGTATGCTTGCATCATCAGCGCAAGTGCTAACAGCAGCTGTTTACCCCTGTAGCTGTATAACGGTTTACGCACAAGATGCAAAATTATTAATTCACATTCAATTTCTACTGTACTATTGTGAACTGTAACAGCGCGAATCACTAACCAAGGTCAAATTTCAAGCACACTTTTGGCTCTTTAGCATCAACCAAATAAACTGAACTTTCATGCTGAAATAACTCACTTATTGTAAACATCAAAAAATAAATAAAAAATGGATTTTTAAAATACCGATACAACACTGAGATAAAATTATAGCCACTGAAATTGCATGAAACACACATCCCAAACTGCATAGCTATGAGAAAAATAATGAATCTTTGGGTATATTTTCAATCTCTTTGGTAATGTAATTTGAACATGTCTATAAATAATAAACCTGTGGCTTCATTTTTAATCTCTGTCTTATGCTGAACAACCTATTCCTATATTGTCTTCCTTGAACTGTGGGTTAAATGACAATAAAATGAAAAATATAAACTATAAAATATAAAAAAAATATATATTTTCACTTGAAATACTGATACAATTTTTTTAAGGAAAAAACTATGGCAATATATTGGTCATCAATAAAGCCCTAAAACCAAAACCTAGCTCTCAGCCTTGTGTTTTTTGGGTCCAAAGAATAAACGTATAAGTAATGTGGACTATGTGAAGACAGCAAATCAAGATGTAAAACACTATATGATGCTTGTACCGGGCTACAAAGTGATGGGGGTTGAAAATTACCTAATATTTTCAATGGAAGTGAATTAATGGATTTTCATTCTCTCCAAAGTGCTGCATGTGTAATTATGGAGGACTGGCCAGCCGGGGGCCTCCGCGGTGCTTAGCAAACCGTGGCTGTCTTTGAGTGTGACTATGCCGCAGCGCTGTACCGTGTGTGTGTGTACATACATGGTTTTTAGCGTATAAGAATATGTTTATCTCAGAGTGTGTAGTGCGTGATGGAGTGTGACGCTGAGGTGAGTTGGGGTGTGTGAGGTACGTACGTTACATTAATTCGACTGGTACAGATGAAGTAATATCTGGAGGGTAGTGTAATTAGTTCAAATTCAATTGGACTCAAATACTTCATTATATACCTGCCAACAACATCAGGGATTGATAGCCATGGTTTCTTTTCAATTTCCTTTTTTTCCCTTCATTAATGGCTTGGAATTAATGGAATGACATGGTCGAGTCAGGCAATGCTAGAAGAGAGCATTAGAGCACCAGAACTGTAGCATGGGGCTTGGCAAGTGTTAGAACAATTCGTTTCTTGGTTTAATTTTTTAGGCACTTACAGCATGTAATTCATCTACTGAGAGAATTCAACATTCATTTCCCAGTATGCAAAAAGTAACAAAAAGGGTTATTAAAGTGGACTGACACAAACAAAACAATAAAAAAATAAGATAAATACAAATAATAACAATAAAATGGAAAATAAACATAAACTGCACTAAAATAAAATATAAAAACAATTTCATTTGCAGCTAGTTGACAACATTTCTTAATTTCATTTAAATTTGATCTATGCACTAAAAAAAAGTTTATATAAATAAAAAAACTTAACAAAAAATGCTGACAACAAAACAGAAAAATAACTAAAAACTGATTTGAATATTAATTAAATAATAATTAATTTGTTCTGTGATTTTCTACAAAAAGGTACTAAACCATAAGAATATGTGTAAAAGCCCATTCTCTGATGACAGTCTCCTTTATTACCCATAACCCCCTGGAATTATCCTTTATCCCTATCTGTAAAACCCCATATGAGTCAATTTTTTTTTTTTACAAACTCTGAAATTTTTGGATACATATTAAAGATATACATTCTAACAACAGTAGTGCAAATGATATTGCTCCTTTTCTCCTTTTTTTGTCAGTCCTGGCAAGACGATGTCTTACTTCTTATAACACGCTTACATTCAGAACTGTGAATCCAATCTTAAAGACACTCAGCACAAACACATTCATATGAACTAATGCCCCAAACTCAACGCTGTTGTCTTACTGAAATATTTGTTCGCACGGCTCAGTGGCCTTTAATCTTCCAGGGATCCGATTTTATATTTATCTTGGGTGGATTTACTCCCTAACTCTGCCTCTGTTTACCCAGTGTAATTGACAAGCCACTTAGAGGAATGGGAAAAGCAAAGTGGGACGGCATGCCCTGTGCATCAGCATGCCTCCTCCAGTCTGTCAATGTGAGACTGTATGTTTGTTTAGCATCTGCTATACTTGTCTCAAAACACTTGCCTGATGCACGAGGGACATCAGTTCTCTCTCTCTCTCTGCTGGCTGTTGACCTGTGGCTGACACAATCAGCTTGTCGCTGCATGTAATAATGGAAGGAGATATTCTGAACTTACTGTTTCTACTTTTAGAATTTGAAGGGTGCTGAATATATTTGCCGGCCTTCATATGCCACAAATTACTTGACAGAAGTTGACAAGTTAATGAGAACATAAATGTCAAATTCGGCGAGTTAGTGTGACGGAAATGCAATACTGGAAACATTTTTCACCACATTCTTTAATTAGGAAGAAAACATGTTATTTTGAGTTTGTTTGGTCAGAATTTAATAAAAGTTTAAAAGTAAACAGACGAAGCTATGAAGTTTAGCCCCACTGTTAAAAAAAGTTAGTTTTTCTTAAGTTCACACGGGTCATCTTTCAAAGAGAGCACTGAATAAAAGGTCTATAGTGTAAAAATGTATAAAAACAGTACAATATTATAATTAAATTATACATAATGTATTCAAATATGTTTATAAATAAAAATTAATTCCACATTCATATTTTACAACATCATACTTAGGACACCTAACATATTCTTTGGGGCCCCTGTATAAAGGCCTTTTGTAAATAACCCGTAAACAAACATGCCGTGCTTGTGCTGTTTTCAGAAGCGCAAATAAATAAAACAGAAGCTGTTCTTTTTTCTTTTGTAAAATGTACCGGTTATTTGTTGCCATCTGCCCTGTAGATGAAAGGTTAAAGTTACAAAGAGGGTCTGATGTTGCATGCAGGTTTTAGTGCCAACCTTGGAATGAGCTTTTGACATCTTGCAACAACAGTTCAATACCCATCCAGGGGAGCCTCCATCGCTCGTGTTTGACGGGGGAGCAGGCAAAAAGACGAGCCTTAGCACCTGGTGTCTGAAAACCCTGTGACTGCTCTCAGCTGGGGGGAGGAGTTCTGGCTGATGTAAAAGCTATCTTTGATCTGAATAAAAAGCTGAAGGCTCTGGAAGGGTGCACTTTGCCATTATTCATGGGAACTTCAAAGCCTTCGTAATTAAATTGGAAGAATACCTAACAAAGAAACAGCCACAACGGAAAACTAAAGAGAGAGAGTGAGTGGGGAAAAAAGGAGAAGGAGAACAAATACTGGCGCCAAAGCGAAGCAATGTCGAGCGATGTCTGGAAAGATCCGGAGGGATGTTGGGAAGTGGTGCAACCCCAGAGCACAGATGGATCTGGAGGTGGATCTGAGTAGCGAATCACATCGTTTCTCACCTCCGCCCTATCCTGGTATGTCACAGGCTAGCGTATGGCCCGCTATGAAGAGGCCAGACCGGTCTGTGAGGGCTGCACCCTGCTAGATACCCCCGTCATGCCCCTAAAATTACCTCCAATCCATCATCTATCTCAGATATGACCTAATCGATAGGTGGGCTCCCGCTGCTGCCAATGTCAGGGATTTTTTTTTTCCCGCCGTCAGAAGTTCTGTGAAGGTAGGAGTGAGGTCGGAAAAGTGCCGGGGAAACTGCTGAGTCGCCTGCAGCCCACAGACTTTATTCATCTTATCAAATTACAGCCACCTCAATAACCATCTCGTGGGACTCGAGACTGAAGAACAAGATTTCTCAATATTTCCAGCCCTTGCTTGATTTCATTGTTTTTCTGATGAATGGTGAACACAGAGTGTATGAATGTTGAAAGGTGCCAAAAGAGGATGCTGATTCACTAAAGCGGTCATCTACAACCGCAAGCAAATTTCATAAAGCCTACTAACTATAAACTCAGTCTTGGATTGAAAAAATTCAGTTTATAAAATGGATTGTTCACTGTGTACATTTATTTTAATTGTTGAACACAAAAGCAACTATTTTAAAGAGTGTTGACCGTAGCCATTGACTTCCATAGTATGCAAAAAAGTACTATGTCAGTCAATGGCTACTGTCAACTACTTTCATATCTTATTTGCCATGTATAAGTGTAAGAAAACACTTTCTGGTGGATTCAGTCATTATTTGCATTATCACAGCAATCTACACAAACATTTTCACATTTGTATAACTACGTTTGTTGTTCTGTCACTCCATAATTTACCAGGATGCAAATAGCACCTGAAAGACCTTCACCTGGTTTCGTACGCACCTCTGAAGGCACTCCGAGCTGGGTCTCTCAAGTTCAGTGTGAACAGCTCGAGCGATTAGAGTTATTACTTATGACAGAACATGCGGAGCAGCTAGCATCCACAGCATCCCTCTCCCTGGCCTGTTTTCATTACACCGCATCTCACTCACACGCACAATACTAGCGATCAACCTCAACAGCAATCATCTTAATTTCTAATTATCCCAATTAATGTATGCAAATGGGGTTAATTCAAACTTATTGAAACCGTTTCGAAAGCTGTGCAATCAGCGAGCAGCTCCATCAATTAACATCAATATTTGTCTTGCTTTTATTATTTAATTTTCCCATGGTAATGGCCACAATTAGCGGTAATTAAGAGCTTCCGTATGCGAGAGGAACCGAGCTGTTGATTAGAAGTGTATTGAAAGGTGCCAAAACTGAATCCCTCCCTTCCAGCTCCTCTCCCTTCGAGGAGGAAAAAAAACGGGCAAAGAGAGAAAAAAAAAAAATTAAATCAAGATTTTCAACAGGAAACTGATCTACAGCCTTGTGAGGAAAAAAAAACACACGTATACTGACAGCAAAGGTTTCTACGGTCTGTCGAGAGTAACAAAAGCAAAAAAAAAGAGAGAGGGTGATTAGTTTTGAACGTAAAGGCTATGTACCGCAATGCATGCTGGGTAAAATGTTCTGTGACATATATACAAAATGGAGTTTCAATCAATTTGCAGCAGTCACAAAGGAGGCGATATGTCAGTGCGCATTTCACTAAATTTTCCGCTTTCTTTGTTTCTCTGTGGTACGCAATGAAAGGCTCTGTTAATCAGAGGTATATGTTGGATTATTTATTGCAAGCATGATAATGTCATTATTGTGCATGCAGGGCCACAGGGACCGGCTCACTTTTTGCTGTGCGTGTGTAGAACAGTGCAGATAATGCATTTAGCAGAATTACTCTAATACCAGCAAACATAAAAATCAGCCGAAACAAAATTCTTAATCATTTCTGCTAGCTGGCCCTGTAGGTTAATATTACTGTGCCTAACAGCAGGTAGAGACCTAAACGAAATGAAAATATATTGCAATTAGACGAGGATTGATTAATAGCTGGTCCTATATTAAACTATGCTTGACTAAGCTATACATAATTCACAAGCCGTGTTACTGAGCTTTGCTTTAGTATTGGACTGAAAATGGCTGCGGGGTTTATGTAGCGCTAATTGTTCAGCAGGTGAGCGTCTGCGCTAACAACACTGTATTACCCTTCGGAACGCTGGAAATTAACTCATTCATTCACAGACCACAAGAGTGCATGTTAGCTAACTAAAGCCTCGTTGTAAACATACGAAACGGGCAGCAATTAGGTCTGGCAATGTGAAAAAAGCACATAGCGCCGCTGTGGTCAAAGGCTACTGAACTTTAAATGTCAACAAAAAATGTCCGTCGCTAAGCTAATTCTACGCTATTGGTGTCAGAATGTTGTCGTGTTTGACAGCTGACTGATGCGGGCGGCGAACGCTAAGGTAATTACTGAGGGGAACCACATCGCTAGTAGCGTCTAACTACCATAACCTTCTGAATGTCAGGTTGAAGACCTCGCCGTACCGTCTACGATCCTTGTGTTGGAGGACCTCCTGCAGACACTACATGTACGGAGCGAAGCGCGCTAATTAAAAACATGTTTTCACGCTAACCTTTAAAAGGCTAACCCCTGCTTTAATGGCCTTTAGATAACGTGGTACCTGTGCTATCAGGGCTGCGCACCTATGTCGATCCTCACCTCACCTTTACATAGCTCTCTTTCAATTAGAGATAGCGAGAGCGGGAGCGAAAGTGGGGGGAGAGAGAGATGACTAGCGTCTCATTTTTATGTGAGCGGAGACTTGAGGGGAGCTGTCTATAGACCCTTAATTTACGGTGGAGCAAAAGTGGCTAAGCAGATGGAGACAGATACAGTGGGACACGAACTTCTCATACACACACACACACAGAAGCGCATGCGGCTTCTGTCGTAAATTATGCTGAGCAGTGGAGAATTTATGGGGCACAAATATCTCAGTACCAGCCTATCATTTCCTAAGCACTGTCAGTGTAATTCTTTCCTTGCCTGTCTAAACACACAGATAAAGCCGGTCTTGACTACAGCAGAGACTGAGAAGAGACAGATAGACATGGTTAGGGATGGGGAGGTGGCAGAGAGGAAAAAAAATAACCATGTGGAGAGCCGGAGGAAGTGTCATATGTTCGCTAGTGTGTTAAAGAGGGCGTTTAAATTCAAATATCACATATGCAGCTGTGACGCATTACTGTCGACGTGGAATATTCCGTTTTCAGTACAAGGTAAGCTAGAACGACAGCGCTTGTGGCATAATGTTGACTACCGCCAATTAATCCTACTCTTCTTTAGTGAGACACTTACAATGGAAATGAATGGAGTCAATCTGTAAACTTGAAATAGTACAGGTTTAAGAGGCAAGGAACAGTTTTTTAAACATGTGATGAAGACAAATTTATGGCTTATATAATATATAACTTAAATAACAGAAAAAATAATCTTTAATAAGTTTGGGATTAGTAATTATTTTTATTTTACGTTTTTTTGTCAATACTTTCATTTAGCAAGGATTATCAAAAGTGACAGATATTTATAATGATGCAAACAATTCGATTTCAAACAAATGCTCTTCTTTCGAATGTTCTATTCATTCAAGCATCATTAAAAATAATAATATACAAAAATTGAATAAATAAAAAATTACATTTAAGAATAAATTGTCATAGTAAATGAAAATAATTTAATAGTTTTTACACTTTTTACTGTATTTTTGACCTGATAATGCAGTCTTGGTGAGAATAAGCTACTTACTGGTTTGCAATCTTACAAACTTTTAAATAGCAGTATAAGTGCTTTTATAAAATTGCAAGCTTTACATTTGTAAATGCTTCACAATAATCTTCATTATCAATATTATCCTACAAACTGAACCCAGTATAACCCAGTATGTGTATAAATGTGCATAATCAAACTTTAGAAAGCAGAAAACAAGCAAACAAACAAACAAAAAAGTGAAAAAGCATCTTTTAAGTATTCTTCTCATATGTACCAAAGACTCCACTGATGCCAAAGGGTCTGTACACCCAATAAAAAGAGTCTCGCTCAACAAACTAGGTATGGCTGAGAGAAAAAAGAATGTTTTGAACCAGTACAGCAAAGAAATAGCAAAGGAGATGAAGGGGAGGCATTATAAATTCAGCTCCAACTTTACAATGTGAGAGATATACTCCGGGTGAACCAGCGCCGAGATTTCAGGGCTTATAGAGGCTTAATGGGAAAGGTGGTCGGGGCTGGCGTATGGTGTGTGCCCTTTTGCTATACCCTCAAAGTCCTGGCCATGAGCTGCGTGCAAAGTACACACACTTCGATAAAGCAGCATTCCAATTTACCCAGCTATTCTCCCCTCGCTCACAGAGGAGCTGAAGTATTTGCGTGTCTGCTAAGGAAATGAAACTACCTCACACAGCTAATTAGTTCGTCTTGGAGGAGCAACAGAGAGGAGACTCCAGTTGGATCTCCTCAAAAAGTGCTTCATTCGAGTTGATCTGGGGGAGGATGATCAGAACAGGCTGTCTAAGTGAGGATAGTGACGCTTCGTGAGTAAGTGAGGAGAACGAATGACTGTAAATATGATTTTTAAACGGATTATAGCAATGCTCAAATAGCATGTAGCGTAAGTTAGACATAAGTTAAAAAATATGCAATGCAAAAAATGCTTTTCTAGCTAAGATTTTTTGTCTTGTTTCCAAACAGGATCAGCACAATAATTTTGTTTTCTGTTTCAAATAAAATAATTTTTCTTAACCCTTTGGCTAATTATTTTGCTTGTTCTAAGCTAAAGGGTCACTTAGTTTTGGCTTATTTTTCTGAAACAAGACACGACTTTTTACTTGTCTAGAGAAACCTTCTTGATTTAAGATTTTTTTGTTTTGTGGATATTTTGGCTATAAATAAGACAAAAAGCATTTTTTGCAGTGCTTTTCTATGTTTAATAAGTTTTACAATATTTTATTAAACACACATTTATTTTGAAGCAATTTTACAGTCAACCTGCTAAATATGACACATAAAAAATAGCTGTATTTCATTTTATCTACACATTTCTACAAAGACAGAGGGCTAGGAAATATTCCTGATTGTCCTTTCTTTGACTGTACCGTTCGCATAAATAAAATACATCAGCAAGTGGAAAATGCTTTTAAAGACATACCGTTTTCTTTTAGAAGAACTTGCACTGACATGACAGTCACACGCAAACTAAACCACTCTGTAAGCTGTTCTTCATGAGAACATCTGCTAAATGGCGTGCATATAAATTATTTGTCATACATGCCTCCGCTGCACGGCACCATGCAGAAAATCTAGCCCTGAATAGGTGAATAACACCTACAGTATGTGGGCACAAATTGATCTGTGCTGCATATCTGCACTGATACAGAGATAACTAACTATACTTCAGCCTGAAGTCTTCTAAGCATCACAGGGTCTTCAGAGATTTATTAAGATCCACCAAATGGATCCAGGAGACCCTGGAGGACCCAACCCTCCCATCGCTCTCACCTCTTGAGGATAACCATGGTGCAGAGCCAGTGGCGGCCCAGCGTGCATTGCAGCAAAGCACAGAAACATCAATACCGATGCACACGCTCAACACTGGGGCTTGTGGGAAACATCACACCATCTGCAGAGATCTAATGCAGACACACTCACACACATGCCACAGCTCAGATGTTTCTTTCTTAATTCCACTCAAAGCAGACACAGCGACATTATGTTTTTGATAAGCTGTAGATTTAAGACTACTACATATTAGATGAGAATTCAATCCTGAGGATTCAGTTTTTAAAAGAACACCTTTTTACAAACAGCAAACATTAGTTGCATCAGCACAATCAAAAAAAAAATATATTTTAAGGTGCCCTTGGTTAACATGTTACACGTACTTACTATTTTAATAACAATAAATGCATAATTACATGCAAGTATCCCTAAGCCAAACCCTAATATAGCCAAAGTATTTAATTAGTAGTTAATTAATATTACTCAGTACATAAATGTATAATTGCACTGTAACAAGAACCCCTTTAAAACAAAGCATAACCAAAGTTTCTTTTAAATGTGAATGGTCATGTTTTTTTAGCTTGTCGAAGTATATAGAATAGTTTTTTTATTTGATTAATTGTATTTAATTAATTGAAATACTACTGTAAATATGTTAAATAACATGCGTTTTGATTGACTTCAGAGCTACAGCTATAACAGGGCGTTTCATGACTAAATATAAAAATGTTTAAAGATGATTAAATAGAGATGAATAAAGCGTTAAGTCAAATGGTTAATCGTCAGCTCAGAAAAAAAAAGTAGCTTAGAGTAAAATGACTAATTTCTCTTGTGCGCCCAATTATGGAGGAAGATAAATATAGGGATGGCTAAATAGATGCTGATGCGGTGGCCTAATAAATAACAATACAATGCATCATTAACACTAGGGCACAGTGAAGGAGAGGACTTTGGTGAATTAGCTGCATGGACTAAATAATGCAGTGCGAAATCTCAAAGAAACTTTTTCTTGTTGATTGTGCTGATGCGATTTAAAAAGCCCAAGAAAATAATTACGCCTCTGATTAAATCACCCGCTCAGACCACAAAAACTTTATAGAATTACTACCAAATTCACTCGAGTGCTGAAGTCATTGCGTTTTTGGAATCCGCAGGTTTTATTTCAGAAACTCGATGCGTGGGATTGATTAGCCTCATAACATGAATAATGTGATGATCCAAACAATGACATGAAAAATCCGTCTTTCTTTCCTAACTGTTCCAGAATCCATAACTAATGCGGCACTAATGCACACTTCAGTTTTATGCATACGAAATATATTCCTTCAATTTAGGATGCGCAAGATTGAAAGTATGACAAGACAGAGACAAATGTTGGCACATCGCTGGTATTGTAATCAATAATTTAGTGGAGCTGATAGAAACGATATTTTAATGAGATCCACAGAACAGAAAACCTATGGAGAGCGTTTTCATTTTGTATTAATATGAAAATGCTATGTTCACTTTACATCAATGCAGAGCAGTGCTTGTCTGGGGAAACCGCTCCCTTTGTTGTGTGTCTGTGTGTATATATATATATAGAAGTTCAAATATGTGTGTGTTGTACCGCCGCGCCACGATGCTGTCAGATCACACACCTATTTCCTTCAACAACCTGCGTTTAATCTCAAGAGTATTTAAACTTATTAACAGTCGATGCTGATGAAACGTCCATTTCACCGGTCAAGACTTTTTTCCTTAGAACACGTACGCACAAATGAAGTTGTATTTCTAGCGGGCCTCTAATGAGTAAAACTCATTTTGTTCGAGGTGATATAAAAGGATTCCTTGAATCGAAAGCAAAACACATTTCTTTTCAAGCACAACGCCCAGCTCATTAATTTGATCTTATCAGATGTGTTTAAGAGCAGAAACAGGCTAACTACAATACCGTTAGCAAAACAATTACCTATTGATACGCTGTATTGATACAACCGGCTACACAGATTCATCCTCATTGCGGCTGTCGTTAATTTCCACTTACTGTTTCTAGACAAACTAGAAGGAAAACGAGACTGTTTGAAGCTAACATCTGCTTTAGTGCAATGGACATCAGCTGATGCGTATTCCCAGGGGTTTCGCTTCCATTTCCAACCCATTATGTCATCGGCTATTGACAAGCGAGCGTATACTGAGTTACACTCATGGCTCGAGAGTCTGAGTGAGAGAGTCCGGTGCACGCACACACACACAAATATCTGATCATCGTTAGCAGGGGTTGGTGTCACTCAGCAGGAAGTCTTCAGGGGGGAAGGAGCTCCGACTATCTCTCCCGTGCAGCACAGAAAAAGAAACGGCTTCAACCACTCCCTACGTTTCTTTGACTCGCACTAGCCCACCCGTCCAATTATATCTCATTGTGGCTGAGCATTCATATCCCTCTCAATCCTCTCTCATTCATGGATTTCATTTTCCCACACCTTCCTCTTCCTCTCTTTAATGTTTCCATCCTTGTTATTCCATCTACCTCTTCTCCGGCTGTTTTCAAAGCTGGCTTTTTTCCTCTCTATAGCTCTAGACATGCCAGAGACCACCTGCAGCAGAGCAGGTGAAGCTTTTGTGCTGACAATTCAACATGTGAAATACACACGCGTTTTTTTTTTTTTTTTTCTCTATACGTGTGTGTATTTTGGAGTTATACTTGCAAAATGACTTCGACCACTGCTAGAAATGACTAAAAACTCACTGGAGAATAAGCTTCTAATATTCAGCTCCATGGCTCAGGAGAAAATCATACAATAGCGAGAATTGTTTAACTATCCTGAGCATGGGTAAAGATTTTCGGTCCTCTAGGGAAGGAGAGATGCTTGCACAAGCAGATTTACTGCTCCGTATTGACTCAAGACTTGAGAACCAGCCTCTGCCGCAATAAAAGGAGAGGGAGGGAATCTTATCCAGCCAAATTTAAATTAAATGTAGATAGAGGTCACGTTTGCTAAAAAAGAGAAACGAATGTAATGGAGAATATATATATATATATTTATTTTTTTCATATCTGTGAATCTTTTTTTAAACGCTCACTTGACATCACTGTCTGACAGTCCTTTTTTCAATACCAGACTGTATCAAACAACAGTGGTTTGATGTTTAAATGAGGTTACAGAACAAGCTACTGAACTAGAAACACGCTCTGCCTCTGCAATTGTTTTGTTCTGCAACTCCACGCAGTATGAGAAAACACACTGTTTGCTAAAAAAAAAATTACCTGCATGATGCTATGGCTCATACTTTTGCTTTTAAACGGAAAACAAAAGCAGTGTGGATCCCTAGTTAATTCCTAATCCAATGAAAACAGACAGTAATGCAGCTAAACTGCAGTGCATGCAGTCAGCGTCCAAAACACATACACACACACAGCATGACACACACCTTAACTTCCCAGACTTGTTGTACAAAATGTGAAAATCAAGAAATCAAAACCAACTTAAGTTGTCAAAGCAGCGGCAAGCAATTTAAACATTTTAGCAAGTATCTACACGGTTGTCACATTAAAAAAGAAGTGTGTTATTATACGCTTGTACACAATAAAATGTCTTTAAGTGAAATGCATAACAGATGCATGAAAAGAAGGGTGTCTAATTGCATACACATATTTTTGTAAACATACATGTTGTGTAACGGTAAAATCAGTAAGTTTACTTTTTGCAAAACACACTTACTTTCTTTTCACTATATTGTTTTTGAAGCACACAGCACTGTTTCCCTTATCCAATTTTTATTTTAGACATAGACTGCAGTCTAAGATGAGACACAGGTGAGGAATTCGACACGAAAGAACAAAGACCAAAAAAAAAAAAAGCGAAGAAACAAATCTTATTACAATTCACAATCTACAAGATGTGACGTGCCGTGTGTGGCTACCATTTCAGCAGGTGAATAAAAGCAAAGAAAGGCAAAAGGAATAACGAATGGGATCCTGTAGAATCCCTGAGGGTGTGATAACTCTTTCTGAATCTGTCTGTATTATTTGGAAGTGAGTCATACTAAATTTGATAGATGAGAACAAGTCTGTGTCTCATTTTTTTTTTTTTTAACTCTCGCAGCAACTGACTTCAGAAAAAAATTGAAATCGCTGTAACAAAATAACAATATTGGGACTGAAACGAACCCCTGCAAGCGCCTCAAAAGCAATGAGCCCAATATGACAGATATTTGAGAGACGTTTCTCACAGCTAATCAATTACGGGTGTACACAAAAACAAGCCCTGACATCTTGTCGATGACATCTGTTCAAAATCAGATGAGGAATTATGAGGACGCTCAAACGCGCAAGCATTTACAGGATGAATTCTTAAATACGCCTTATTGGTATGCACAGACACACATGTACACACACACACAGCGAACGGCGCTGGGACAGCAGAGGCCCGGACAGCTGGTGTTGTGTGTGTGTTTGCTGGGACAGCGACTGTTAAGGTGATGAGTGAGGAGCGATTTGGTAGCAGCATGAGGCAGGTTATCTCTCAACAGCCTTATCATTCTTTATATCTGAGCAATAACACACCGTCTAGAGGAAAGCAGCAGCCTGCCATCGTAGTAATGCAAACACGCGGCCAAAAACAATCACCGCAGCCCCTCACGTGCCACACAATTTCCAAGCACCTTCAGAAAAGTCAGCCAACCCCCATTTACTAGAACGGACTAATTCAGTGACATCTGTCTACATTCGGCCAGTGAGTAGCTCACAAAAAAGCACAGACAGATTCACACAACTTCTGAAACAGAAAGCACTGAATGCAATTAAACGAGAAGAACATCAACACGACTGATTCGGTTAAACTAAATGACAGTCTCGGATTTTTGGAAAACCTTTCGACGAAATAGAGTGAAAAAAAAACAAAACACAGTTTGAAAGAAGCAAGTGATGTGCGATTGACTCTGGATGCGAATGGGATGTCATTTATGAAAAAGAACACACACACACATATATAACATAAAAAAACAACAACAAATATTTATAAAAAAAAAAAAAAAAGAGAAAAGAACACTGCTAATTATCCAAACTAACACAAATGCACACTGTGTACAATAAAAAAAAAGAAAATCAAGAATACAAGCAAAAAAAGTTATGAAATAACTACAGAATAAAAGCAAAACTGACACTGCAAAAACTCACAGCATGAATGAAAAGACGGGAACAGAGAAGGATGACCCCTGCCGAGGGTTTCGAGGGAGGAGGGATATGAGGAGGAGGGGGTGAACACAATGCTAGCACGTGTCACCCGCAAGTAGCAGAAGAAGAAGAGAAGGAAGGAAGAGCGAGCGCAAGACGGAGGGATTGGGATTGCCTTACCTCGGGTAAGTAGAGGAACGCGGGGGGACACTGGAGAGAGTGTGTTAGCATCCCTGAGCCGGAGAGCAGAAGACAGCCTGTGTTGGCCATTGAGCACAGCATGTGGTAGCGGGACGTTTTGCGCATTAAGCTGGGAGATCCTCTCTCTCTATCACTCCCTCTCTCTCTCTCTCTCTCTCTCTCTGAAACCCTCACTCTGCCTCTACTCCTTCTTCTTCTTTGTTTTCTGGAGAAGTCTTTTTGATTCTATCTGCTTCTTTTTTTCTGCTGTTCTTTCTGTGGACTGTTTCTTGTTCTCAGCTGTTCTAGAGGTGGGCTGAACGCGGGCGTGCGAGTCGTCTGAACGGTCCTGGGCCCTCTGTCATCAAGGCTCGGCTGCGCACTTTCACTTACACTCTTACACACGCACACACAGATACGGAAGCCAATGTGAGCCCTCGGAGAGAGAAAGGGGAGGTCCTGCAAGAGCGAGGGAGAGCAGGAGGAGGAGGAGGAGGAAGGGAGGGATGCTGAGAGGGAGGAGGCAGGAGTTCCCGGGGGTATTCAAAGATCAAACAGACCCACTGTAGAAAATGAAGGGAATGTATAATGACATCACAACAGCTGATCTCGGCCATTAATTGCACAGCCGCGCGCCACTTTCTGCTCATGTAACGGAGATGATTCGCAAAACATTTGATTTGCTTTTTTATTAATTGACTCCCTTTAATCATTAGACATCCTGTAAGGAATAAAGGATACGACACCTTAATATTCAACTTGCATTTAGTAATGATTCTAAATAATAATTACTAAGGTGATCAAGGGTGATGGCCACCAAAGTCTTGTTTCAAGGCTGGAGAGAGAGAGAGGCAGCCCTAGGCTGGACTGGGCTATGTATTGGGTTCATTTAGGGTCTTTGGGGGGTTGATCTATTTCTCTTTGGATGCAGACACACCAGATGTGCCCCTATTATGGGGAGCAAACCCCCACCGATGCACTGAACTACAGCCGCCAAACACAACCATGCAACCCATCCAACAACATCCTTTGGTGTAAAATTATTGTTTTAGGGTTTTCCGTTTGTTCAGAGAAGAATATAGTGTTTGGAATGATGTAGAACAAAGTGAAAAATAAAACATTTACCTTTTTTTTGGGTTTTATTCTGGCAAAGGGAGGAACAGATGTGCGAGTGTGGACAGCTTCACTTTTGATTATTGTTTTGATTTTAACATTAAAAACTCTGACCTTCCATTCAATCCTGATTTATTGATCTCTCAGGTGAGAGTTATAATGTGTGGTTTATACACCAAGTCTGCTTTATAGTCTTAGTAATTAAATTGTAAATTATAGTGGAAGTGCTGTAAATTTCGACTGGAAGCGGAACTTTTCACAAGCACAAATAACTGACCATGATTTAACAAAGAACCAATTTACTAAATTAATACTGTTTAATATTACTACAGCTTTATATGTAATGTAAAAATCTAACAAACAATAAAAAATACATTTCCAGAAGTAAACATAAAATATTTTGTTTGGCTACTTTTAAAATACAACATGCCAACTTCCTTCCTTTCCCCAAAGCAAGCAATTACAATCACACAAAGCAAATGTTTAATACATTTAGGTTTGCACAATTAGCTTTTTCCCCCCCCAAAAAAAAGCTATTTGAGAGATTAACATGATTTTTGTTTTAAATAATTGTTTGCTGACAATTAATTAATAGTCAGTTCAGTCCGTACAAACGACATCAAATGTTTAGAGCTAAACTTCAAATTTTGTATTACTTTAATAATTTACTAAATACAAGCCGTCATATTAACTTCAACCATTACAACTATACAACACACATTTTTATAAAATATATGTCCACCTAACAGTTCACATATATCCAAGAACAATCTTTTTGTCTTAAAAAAGAAAAAAAAAATGAAGCGCCTGAGATATTAACAGTTATTATTATTAATTAGAGCATTACTTCCTGACAAATCATTGTAGTCTGCAAATAACGATTAAATCTGTACAAATGATATCATTTTAGAAAGTGATTAAAAATGTCTGAACTGATAAAATGTTCTTGAAATATATCTATACCCTGGTATGTGAGCAAAATGAAACAGATATTCAGGGGTTCAAAGTGAAATGTATCTTCATTTAATGCTGATGAAAATCTTAGTTATATATATATATGACTCTGACTAACACATTCATCTCTTTTGTCACATAAGCATGGAGTGGACACGGTCATCTTTACCACACAGCACGCTAGTGTAGGTGAAAGTGTGCATAACCTGTACTCTCATTTGAACAAACCTCATATTCACTCATTTTTATCGTTTACATTAGATTTTATCACAATTTCACTGACGTTTTGGCAATTTAAGGAGCAGAAATGAATCTTTGCGGCTCCTTTTCATTCTGCTCTTTTGTCTTAGTGTGCTGTCACTACCCTGTTAACAGTGCTAATAGAAACTGATGAGACATTAGCTGTAATGAGCTGAGTGAGCTAAAGAAATAAAGATGAGTTCACTAAGCAGTCATTTCCACTAAAGCTAACTCTGACCATAATACCAGTGGACAACCACAAACACTCATTAGTATTAAAGGTCTCTATGTCCGTTTCTAGTCCATGCTCAAAATGGTAAAGAGAAGGAGAGATTGAAGGAGTCTAATACCATGAGAGAAACCATCAGTAATAAATAAAGCCTTCTTGACAGAAGCTAAACTGTTGCTCACCTTGTGACATTATGATTCTTTACATGCTGCATTTCTGAAAAATACATTACAATATTTGCCAACAAAGAACACACTGCTGAATCGATCTCCAGACATGATGGATACACATACTCAAGAAAACTGAAGTAAAACCTGAATATGTTACAGCATGGATTTTTCACACTGCCGTTTCTACAAGCTCCATTTGCAGCCGTATAGACACTCAATCAGCGGGGACAACTGTAAGATCCCTGTTGGCACAGAAACATCAGTGCGGATGAGCGTAATGACATAAGATTTCAGACTGTATCAATCAAACCACACACCGCTACTTCAAAGCCATTCAGGTGCTGTGACTACTCTAAAACACAGCCCTCCACCAGTTACAACAAATCACTTGCAATCACAGAAAGTAGATTGTGGCTGTGAGCCAGGATGGGTTATGCGTTCCGATTTGCTTTTTCCTCTTATTCATGAATCCATACATCCCACAGGAAATAAAAACACTCAAACGTCAACTCTTTAAAAGGATATTTCACTCCAAAATGAATTCTGTCATCATCTACTCACCCTCAAACCTGTATTTTCCAACCACACCAGACCCCATTGACTTTCACTGAATGGACAAAAAAGGGGACAAATCTTCTTTTCTGCTCCATAGAAAGAAAATAGCCATAACCCTTTTATTTATGCACAGTATCAATGTGCCACAATCCAAAAGTCTGCGACAAAAACACTTTTCTCACATTTCTCATCAAATTCAACCAAGTTCAAATGATCTGGGATGTGCTATCATATGTACTCTCAAAGCTCGTCTTTTACTGTCTGACAACGAGTGTCTCATTTGCTTCTGATTTTATTTCTCTTCATAAAAAAATCCAAAACAAAGCTGATATTCAAATCAAACATAACCAAGATTTCCTATAAGCCTCCTGAGCTGTAAAAGAGCAACACCCGAGCAATAAAACCTTCCCCCCAGATGCGTTTTGGCGGATTTCCTCAGATAAAATCTTCATAATCAATTATTTAGCAGACATATATGTCGATCAATGGTGTGCGTTTGCCGTACCCTTGCAATTTTCATGTTCTCCTGTGCAAATGAGGACAGTGGTGTTTTATCATGTCTGTCATGTCATTTATCATCTCTGTAAAGATGCCTTTTTCGAAGTTCACCGGGAAGATTTTTTTTTCCGACTTTTATTTTTTTCCAACTCATCCTTATGAGAACTTAAATGCCCTGTGACATTGAGAACTTCAAAGCGGCACTGCTGTAACTTCAAAGATGGTTTGAACTCTTTTTTCAGCCTCCCCGTGACAGAGAACGTCTTGTTTATTGACACAATGCAAAAAGCCCAGCACGAAAGATGGGATTGGGGGTTTGGGGGCGGCATCAGGGCAAGAAGGTGGTACCGAGTACAGCGTCGAGGGATGGGGGGAATGAGAGTGGGAGGTGGAAGAGCATGTCTGATGCATTCAAAACACAAACGGTCATGAAAAGCTATCTAGTCCCAGCGAGCTCCGGACGCACGTAAAACAAGCGCATGCAAAAAAGCCAGTGGTTGTCTATTGGAAAGTGACTTTCACATGCGTCGTCCCTGGCTGGTAGAGGCGCCGTTTGAAATGGGGAATCAAAGGGGTTGAATCCTGACAGGGGGCTGCCACATTAGGCATTCTTCTACCCTCGTCCCCTAAGGTGCTTATCCTCTGCAAAGTGGAACAATAGCAAAGAAGAAAGTCAGTTGTGTCTCCTTAGTCTTAAGGTGATTGCACGGCTTACATTTCTGACCAAGCTAGGAATGACACACTGCTGTCTGGTTTTAACGCTGATTATAGTGTGTCCATGTTCGAATGTGTAACCACTTATCAATAAATAAGTCCCCTTTATCATCCCTGGAAGCTGTAAAAAAGTTTATATATCCTGTAAAAAGCTGTAAAAACATGGCACAATGTACTACACAATATTAAGTTGAAAATGTTACATTTATTTTTTACATTTTATTTTTTAACAGTTTTTTAGTTGTGTTTACTAGTTAAATGCCCTTAAAATGAATGGAGAATGTACTGGGATAAAAAAAAAAAATATATATATATATATACAGAATATGTGTATATATGTATATACATACATTCAAACACATTTTATATATATATATATATATATATATATAACAAAAAATGAATGGATAATGTACTGGAATGAATATATAATTTTCCTATATATACAGTATATACTGTACATAAATTCATACACACACATTATATATATATACATTTTATGTTATTTTATATAATGTGTGCACACACACAGGTTTTATTTTTGATGGAAATGCCCATAACGTAACAGAAAAAGTACCGTCAATTTTCTGCCAAGGAAAACAAAATCCATCCTTAAAAACATTTTAAAAATGCATTGGTTTAAAATGATTCTAAAAGACAGGAACGTTTCCCTAATTGAAGAATCACTCAATGACAGGACATAAAAGAACAGCTGAATCAGTTGTTTTAACAAGTTCACTGAAACTGTTTAAAAGCAGTGATTCACAGAAATGAGTCAGACCTCCCATTACTAGTAGGAAACACAGAATCCTGTTCATTCATGTTTGTGTATCCAGTAGAATTAGAGCGTGGTTTAAAACCAGCAAAACACCATGAATCAGCTTCACACTTTCACCATTTTTCCCCTCTCTTACTTCATTGAGTTTCAATAGCAGCCAGTTCACATGGAGGTCATGAGCATTGCATAAGGCAATAGCTGTCCAACCACATTACCTGCAACAGTCCAAACAAAGCTGAAAATCTTGCAGGGTGACGCACTAATCTGCCGTTTCACTGCAACATGAGAAAGCACTGTGTTTTGCACTGGGGGAAGTTTCATCATATACAACAAACCATTACATAGCTGTAGCTTATGACTACCTGAGGCTCGCTAGTCAAGAATGCTGGGTACTTATTGTCTCACATCTTGCTGAACAGCGGTAGGGGTCCACAATGAATAAACCTCTGGCATGATGATTGAGAGCATGTGCTTATTTTTTCATTTCACTGCACGAAATTGAATTTGACTTCACACTGCGCCATATTGCATTAGCTCAAAGGGTAACTTGTGATTACCCAGAGTACAATGGGTTTATTAGGGCATAATTGAAAATATAATTGTAAGTAAATTAGCTCACTATTGTGCGAGTGTATTTTAAAGCGATTAGAGCTGAGAGGGGCTGTGCGATGAGTCGAAATGAAGGAGCTAATTATTGATTTGGGAATCCAGGATGGCATTTGCCACTTCCGATGTGAACCTGGGAAGCAGGATAAATGAAAAAAAAAAAGAAAGGAGAAAACTATTGTTTTGTTTATTTTTGTTTTGTTAATTGGTTTTGTTTCTCTCTGTGAAGTAACTAGAAGCATAGTTGAATCAGGCAGAATACTTACAGTAACACTTTACAATAAGGTAATAAAACAGCTATTGGATGATTGTTAATAAGATTTCACCAAGGCTGCATTTATTTGAAAAACAAAAAAGGCAAGTTAATATTACGGAAAGTTATTACAAATAAAAGTATGTTATATTTTAATACACTTAAAATGTGATGACAAACTGAAATTTCAGCAGCTACTATTTCAGTATTTTGTGTCACATGATTCTTATCACACTTGAAAGCTACAAGTATCTTCAAATCAGACAAAATATTTACACTAACACTACAATAAAGTCCTGTAAGGAAATACAACAGCTTATATAAGATAACAGTAATTGAAGAACATTTGTTAATCTTGGATAATGATTGTTGCTGATAAGATTTATTTGTCTCGTATGATGTCTCTTAATAAGATATTATTGTCTCTTATGCTCACAAGGCTACATTTATTTAGAAAAAAAGGCAAGGTATATTAAGGGTGCCATAGATTGCATTGAGAGAATATTTTAAATTGTTCTCTGATATGTACATAGAAGGTATGTAGCTTAGGTAAGGGGAAAAAATGC
>JAUMHQ010031318.1:0-12188 GCA_032361165.1 Enteromius paludinosus | reverse complement strand
ACGTCCAAAAGAAGTCATAAAAAGACGTCATAATAACTTTCATTTTGGCTTGTCAGGGAATGTCATTTCGACGTCTGTAAAAGACCATTGTTCAGTGGGAAGCTTTTGTGTTTTCCATCAAATACAGTGTAGTTTTTGGCCCTGAGCTTGTTCTTGTCACATCTCACCAGTCACCTGTTCCCAGTTCAGCACTTACTGAGAGCGTGCAGTCACCCAAACAGTCGCACGTTCCCAATCCCCTGATTTCTAACACCTGCAAGCAATCAAGGACACACTATAAAGAGCACGCTCAGCCATTTCTTCAATGGCTGAGCTCAAGGTCGTATCACCTTACTTACCTTCTCCTGAACTCACCTGTCAGCTTTGCACTCACTCCCGTTCACCTGGAGGATTCTAAAAGATCACTAAAGGACTGAGTAAATTTACATCTCACTCACGTTCACCTGGAGGATTCTAAAGATCATTAAGAGACTGAGTATACATGAAAGCTGCTCTATCTTCCAGTTCCTGTCTATATTTATACTCACCTTAAAGACTTACCTGAGCCATACTTACCAGCAGCGAAACAGGATGATGTTATGTTAATGTTTGATCTGTGTACGATGAAGTATAGCTGCTGAGGATTATTTCTGTTCCTTTTTGAAAATAAAACCCAGATTTGATTTATCAGCTTGTCCTGTCTTACCTAAGCGTGACAGTTCTGAGCTCTAATAGCAAAATTTTGCAATTGCCCCTGTGAAATTTTATTGCAAACTGGCAGATCAGATATTATTTCCCAAATGATTAATCTCTTAGATTTTAGTTGATTTAATAAGGAAGGAAGTGACAAGTGGCCAGGTATGGTTTCCCATACTAGGAATTAGTGCTCTGCATTTAACCCACCCAAGTGCACACACACAGTGAGAAGTGATCAACCACACACACACCGTGAACACACACCCGGAGCAGTGGGCATAAAGTTATGAGCTTACACAACCCAATGTCATGGCAATTTGTACATACTTAATGAGGTGGCTAATTCAATACTATTATATTATATTATGAGTAATGATTAATGATGATGAAGATTATAAACTCATAACTAAATCTAAGAGGTTACTTAAAGTGCCCTTATTATGAAAGGTTCTTTTTTTGGCTTTAGGAGTTGCAAATAATATGTTGACCTGCATGGAAGGTCTTAAAACACTTTCCTTTTCTAATAATATGTTATAAAAATTTGTTTTTACCTTATTTGTTCACCAACTCTCAAATGTTTCATTTAACGATTAATTTTTTCCAAACCCCTCCAGTGATTGAAAAGTTTGGTCTATTCATCATTTCTTTTTGTTTTGAGAAAACATCATTGCTTTGTTTTGTGCTCGCTCCTGCTGTGAAAAAGATCTTTTGACAGCCTAAAGAAGATTAAGGTAAACAGTCTGACACCATAGTATAATAAGCACATTTGTGCATTAAAGAGAGCAGGCTGGAAAATGGAGCGCAGCTGGAAGTAAATAAAAAGCATGGCAAGAATGTATTTGTAAAATGCTAGATCTGCTACTTTTTGTCTCTTTTAGAAGAAAACAAACACAAACCCATTTATTCAGTACATTGGCTAAATTAATGAACAATACAACATCAGCGGACACAGACATTTCCAAACCGTGCACTATAGATCCCCTGAAAGAATAATTCCACTCATTCTCTGTTATAGGAGAGGAAGAAATTAAGAAATAACCTTGTCTGTTCCTAAAATGTATATTAGGAAAGTTGCTCCCAGAAGTCATAGATCCTGAATTCCATTAAAACAAATAAACAGTGAGTAAAACAATGTTAATGTGCGTGAATAGAGCGTAACCAATTTAAGCAAGATGTTTAGGCAAGAACCAGACATGGATGGCATGTAGGCTTATAAAATATATTTAATCGATTTTATTAAAGAATTTGCTAATTTTCTAACCGAGTTAGTACTGGCTGCAGATAAAGTCTTAGTTGTTGGTGATTTTAATATCCATGTTGATCAAGAAAAAGATGCGCTAGGATCTGCTTTCTTAGATATTCTGAACTCTATTGGGGTTAGACAGCACCTACTCATTGTCGAAATCATACTCTAGATTTAGTACTGTCACATGGAATTGATGTTAATGGTGTTGAGATCCTGCAGCAAAGGCATGATATTTCAGATCATTATCTAGTCTTGTGTAAACTCCATATAGATAAAACTGTAAATTCTGCATCTTGTTAAAAGTATTTGTACAAGCCTTTACACATGCTCCACCTATCACTGGTGATGCTAACGGAAGGTCTGTGTGTATTGTTGTGCTTTTCACTATCAGGTCAAACAGTTTATAAAACCACAGCAGCCCAGATTTCTGAGCATGTTTGGCACAACCAGTGTTTTAGTGTATGTTTCTTCATGATTTGTTTTAGCTTTATATTATGCTAGCTCATAAAAACAATAATATATTACTCATTATTATGTCAGTAAATGTACTTAGCTTGTCTGGGAACTTGCTGTAATAACTCTCCAAACAGTGTAATAGAATTCTGGAAATGCACCTATATCATGAACTGTGCACATACTATTATATGGCATTTAGTAAAAGCATAGGCCTACTAACTAATTTTATATTTATCTTACATTAAATTACTAACATTTATGGTGTGCTTGATGAGTAGGACAGCTTCTGTAGTCTATATGCTACTTGTTACCGTCTTAAGCACTTTATTATGTACATTTGAGTTATGATTAACTATATGTAGTTATGTTGTTTCCAAAGTAAAATGGATGTCTATTTTGCAAGAATGATTATGAGAATTGGTGCATGTGAAGATCAGTGTTCTTATCTCAGATCTGCATTTACATGTATTTATTTGGCAAATGTATTTTTCCAAAGTAACATACAAATTATAGGAAAAATGTGAGTTAAAGCTATGGTGATGAAATATCTTATGAAAACTGCTGTAGTCAAATGCTGATACTGTAAACCAATTTTATATGCAAACATAAA
Source organism: Enteromius paludinosus (assembly GCA_032361165.1). Taxonomy (NCBI): domain Eukaryota; kingdom Metazoa; phylum Chordata; class Actinopteri; order Cypriniformes; family Cyprinidae; genus Enteromius; species Enteromius paludinosus. The sequence goes on along the minus strand of JAUMHQ010031318.1, from coordinate 9,201 downwards.
AAGTCAGACAGGGATTATAAAATATGGTTTACATTTAAACCCACACATGTTCCAACAAGCACAATGTCTATGTTCAACCTAGTATCACGCCAAGACGTGACATTATCACGTTGGTCCGCTTTGAAAAACGTGTAGCTGTCACGGTTTAGCCTCCTCAGACGTGAAACTTACACATCAGTGACAGGCATCAGCGCACGGATTTTGATTCAAATATTGGGTAATGATATTGCCATTATTGTATTGGGGTGTGATTTTTCACTGTAAACGGTCACAACAGTTTTATTTATATTACTTTATTTATACATTTATGAGCACGTAACCCAGCACCTGCCCCTAAACCTACCATCCGTTACTAAAACACAAGACAAAACAGCAGATACAACTACCCACATTATTTATTAAAAAGGATTAATATTCTAATTCTTCCGAGACAAAAGGATTGATCAGCATCTCTCCGTCCGCCGCGACTCATCTGTGCTGCTTTGCGCAAATTAAAAAAATGCCGCCCGCCAGGAGAAACCATACGTCAGCCTTGGTTGTAAAAGTGTATTGGCTCTCGCGTATCTCGCGACCGATCGCGTCATGCTGTTGTGAAATGTTATTGGCTCTTGTCTGTCTGGTGATCGAGAGCGTCTTTTGAATAAGATGTGAAGGCGTTAACGGAGCGGGATAATTTCAGCGATTAAAACCTTGTATTTTACTCTCTTCTTTGCGTAAAGACATCGTATGGCTTTAGAAGAACTTGAAATTCAACACAGCTTGTTGGTTATGCTTTTTTTTATTGCTTATGGTCAGTTTTTGCAATAAATACCTTTAACTGCGCTTATCTTGTCTGTGTGTGTGTTTTATATTGTTCAGAAATGTGTAGGTTTAGGGTAAAGGTGGGGCTAGGTGCTAAAATGAAAGTATACATTTTATATCAAATTAATTTGGTTATCCGTGGTGGATCACTGCTGATGACTGACTTACATTGTAATCTGTTACGTGAGCCCATCACGGAATTTTCGATGAAGCATGTTAACACAAAACGTGTAAGTTTCACGTCTGAGGAGGTTAAACTGTGACAGCTACACGTTTTTCAAAGCGGACCAACGTGATAATGTCACGTCTTGGCGTGATACCAGGTTGATATGTACTTCTCCTGACTCGCACTTAATCGCTCTTGCGCGCGGTACTACTATATAAGCGTTTAGCTTAGTTACATTCATTTCTTTAGGATCTGAACAGGGGTAAATTTAAAAGCCACCAAACACTTCCACGTTTTCCCTATTGAAAGACTGGACATTTGTTTTCGAATATTGGTCTTGGGTGTCCCCAGAATGTGTCTTTGTGCAAGGGTTGGAGAAATTGGATCTCTTCTTCGGGAAGTTAATGCTGAGGAAATTCTCGCACGTTTGCAGATGGTATGCAATAAAAAGCTAAACTGGAGATCTTCAAAGACAGCAACCAACCAACGATCTCCTTGCACATTTACGACCCCTTCCTACCTTTAATTCCCTGCTTCTCACCCTCACAGTTTTCTCCCTACAAGCTCTCATTGGAAGTCACTAAGAAGATAGATACATATTACGTGTAATATATTGTTTTCCCTTTCATGTCTGGTATCAGTCTAAAGGTCTTTGTGCGATTGGTAAAAGGGTCTCAATTTCACAGCAGTCATTTACCTTGTTAAAAAGATTGAAAACGTTCACAGATTTGGGTACTGCTAAGGAGGTGGGGTCTCCCCGAAGGGACAGATGCCAGGTGCAACCCTAAGGGAGCGAGAACGGCTGACCAAAGGCCTTTTGTGTTTACAACTAATAGAGATTTGTTTTCTTGGTTTGGGTACTTGGATGTGCTCCCCTTGGCACCTCGGGGCAAAACTTGGCACCGACCTGAGGGGCCAAAATTAAATGGTGTCTGAATGACCTTTATTGCAAAAGTCTTTGTTGGGCAGGTGGTATTAATTGATAAGTGCAGGAGCAGAGTGGTCATCTGCAGTGGTTGGCATGGTAATCAGTCTGTAGAGTCGAAAGTGTCCTTCTGTTCTGGAGAAACATCTGTGCGCAGCGTTTTCCTCTCTGACCTGTTAATAATCCTTTTGTCACCTTCACATGGAAAGTGCAGTTTGCATGGTCTATCACCTCTCCGTAGGTGGAAGAATTATTTCACTGGTGGTGTTCCAATGCCAGAGAGACATCTAAACAACTCCTGAGTGATCATGTAACACTGATGACTTTGGTGATATTGTGGAAAGAAAGAAGGGTTATGAAATACATAAAACAGTCATGTCAAAAGTGCAAGTGGTAATTAAGGTCTCCGTTTCTTAGAGTCAAATATTTAACAAACAGATCTCATTTGGCTACCAGATTGTTTCCTAGCATTATGTATAGAATTTTGGATTTAGGTACTTGGTCTGGATGAAATAAGGAAAGGTAGCAAAACCAGTTTAACCGGCGTATTTACCAGTGGTATGCATAATCAAAATATGTCACATAATTAAACATAAACATACACAAATTCATAATTACTATCATAAAATTGCCTATATTATTTGTTTTACAATAAGTTCATTGATGTAGACCTATGGTTTTAATCCAGTCAGTTTGAGAATGAAATTTACAGAAACAAAGATTTAGAATCTGTTGTTTAGCTTTTCAATCCTTCTTTATACATTTAATGTGCAGGCTTAAGTCACACTTGATATGGCAGGTTGGTTGGAAATTGTATAATTGATTTATTTTTATAAACATGCATTGACATTAGACATATGCTGGAAAACTAGTGGGCCCCCTAGTTTTACAACAATGCCAAGGACTGAACATAAATGGCTCATTGATTGTCCTATCACCAGCTGTGAGGGGAATATATAAAGTTATGGGTAACATAGCATGGCGTCAGAAGTCAGCGCTCTCGCTCCCTGCGTCACGTTTAGTCGCCATCAAGGTATGTGAAGGATGTCTATATAGTTGCTCCTTGTAAATATAAGCTCATGTTGGTTTCTTTATAGACCATCACCATGGTTGAGATACCATGGTGGGTGTTTGACTGAGGTCGTCCCTCTGCAGTAAAATAAGACCGCTCCAGCACGGTGATCGTGGATGTTGAGCTGATACTATGGAGGTGTAATGTCCTTCTATGGAGCCCTCTGTGTCCCAGAGAGAGTGCACAAGCTCTCAGTTTCCCCACCTGATTGTGGTTACGACTGTTGAGAGATCAGTTCGTATTGTAGATGGTATGTGTTTTAATCTAACTATGGGGAGATTTATTGGGAATTTTTTATGAAATCATGGAGGATTCGTTTGATTTGTTAAATTTTGTAATAATGTTCATCTTTCATTATTATTATTATTATTATTACAGGCTGATTGGTGACAACCTGATTATAAGTATTCCCTTATTGTTCGAGCTATGTGGGAACTAATATCGGGAGACGCTGCTCTGCTTTGCTTAGATTAAATTTGGTTTTTGGTGGTTTTGTTTTGTTTTCTTGTTTTTGTGTGTAGGTGTGAGTGCTTGATTACATAAACCAGACTTGTTGATTCCTTTTTTTATTTTCAAGTTTCTGCCATCTGAAAGCCAAACTCTGACAGCCTTCACCTGCCATTCCCCCAGCCACACGCCAATCTTCTCTAAATTGGCACTGTTCTTCTCACCTGTAAGTGAAAATGGAGAACCTCCTCCACCACCAATTATGCTTACAGTTGTTGGATAGGACAACTTTAAAAGTAGATCTGGAAATTAGATCACAGAATATCATTCAAATTAACAACAAATATAAATCAAGTGCATTAATTTATTAATTAATTAGAGAAAACACAGGGCCCTATTGCATAATTATAACCTCCTACAAAAGCATCAAGTTGTTTGATACACAAATAACAATTTAAGTGTCCGTTACTAGAAATATACTCACATAGGTGACTGCAGTCAGGTGATTTTTTTCTCAAGATCAGCTCGTCTGGTGAGAGCCAGAAAAGTGAGATGGTTTTGAACAGGCAGCTGCATAAATAGAGCTCCAAAGGAGGCAGGTCATGTGTTTAAAGGTAAAAAAAAAGCTATTTTGGTTATACAATACCCATTTAATTAGCATATTTAGCATTTTACTACAGGCAACTATATGACAGGTGACAAGCTTTTTGTTTTCCATCAAATACAGTGGAAAAAAATTGTTTGTTGGCCCTGAGCTTGTTCTGAGCTCTTATTGCAAAGTCATATAATTAACCCTGGGAAACTTTATTGCAAGCAGGCAGATCACCTTAAAGCAGTTACACTACTATTAAGTCAGTTGTGTAAAAAGGAAAAAAATACAAGTTTAATAATAATTGGGTAAAAAATAAGGAACAAATTTACAGTAGCTTCACCCACAAGCAGACGTAAAGGCTAATTTATAAAAGTCTTAGTTCCATTCCTGAATTAGGATTGGTCAGCAAGCTATGTTTTATTCACTATACAGGCACAGCTATGACCGCTTCACCCAGCATGATTCTGACTTACCATGGCCCGATCCGCCAGAACCCTTTGATGATTCACATATCCTGCCCACTGAAATCGGCTGATAAATGTAAACGTTATCGTAATTTGATCCAGAAAAAATGCAACTCCCCAATTTACCTCCATTTGATTTTAAAGCAGCCTTGCCCAGATAAACATGGTGGGCGCCTTGATGTATCGCAGCAATGGCTCATAGTGGTTGAAACCGTCTAGTCATCATGCCCATCAGTTCCCATTAATGATGCTTGCAATCAGTCTGGTTTGAAACTAAAAGACAGAAAACAGACGTTTTGTCAATGCATCCTCAGAAAGATATTTCCCTATTATGTGCCCCTAATATGCTTTTTCTAACATGATCGTTCATGCAGTGTGTCATGTAGCTGTATGTAAACTGTATGTTTATATATAAGCTGTATGTCGTCAGCAATTTTTATCTTTCTCTGTTACCGAGCCACGCCACTACGTAACATATTTTAATAATCTCCGCCAATGTTATACGTCACAAACAACTTGCCCCTCCCACAAACACTACAATTTTCACATGGAATGCATGTTTATTTTGCATAAATGATGGGAATTAGTGCATATGAAGATCAGTTTTCTTATCCCAGGCTCTGCATTTACATTTACTCATTTGGTAAAGGTATTTTTTCAAAGTAATATACAAATTAAAGGAATGTACAAATTAAAATATACAAATTAAAGTGAGTCAAAGCTATGGTGATGAAATGTCTTATGAAAACGGCTGTAGTCAAATGCTGAAAAAAAAAAAAACTTTTCATATACAAACATAAAAAGTCAGATAGGGATTATAAAATATGGTTTACATTTAAACCCACATATGTTCCAAACAAGCCAAATTTCTATGTTTATTGCTTTACATTTTAGTAAATAGACACTTAACCCTTGTATGGTGTGCATATTTTTGTTACTCAGCCAGTGTTCGTGGGTCTGGTGGACACCGCTGCATTTTTGTGTCTTTAATTCAATAATTCAAAACAATAAAACAAAATATGTTAAAATACTCAACAGATGTTTACTTCATCCCAATGACAAGCAATAATAGCAGCATGTATAGTTGATATTTGCCCTTTTCTTTTGTTAGATCACATTTATGAATTAAAGTGCTACAACCTTGTGCAGGAATGGCAGGGGCAGAAGCACACAACTCACACTTACACTCACACTCTCTCAGACTCAAAACATGGAAGACCACGGAATCCATGCAAAGATTGTAGAATCTGGCAAAGGTATTGGGTGTTGTCCAAAAGGCAGCTCTGAAGACGTCTGCTAGAGAGGCGCTTAGGGGTGGCATCCACCACCCAATGAGCCAACCTTTGCTTGGAGACAGCATTCCACTTCTGCTGACCTCCAAAGCAGACAAAGAGCTGCACGATTCTGTTTCCTGTCCAGGAGCCTGAGGTTGCCCTTCATGGAGGCATCCGTAGAAACTATCACATGCTTGGACACCTGGCCTAGGGGCACACTGGCCCATAGGAGGACAAGGTTTGACCAAGGGCTGAAGAGGCAGCAACACTCTGGGGAAACACCAATCAAGAGCGTGGCGTGGCGCCATGCAACCAATGCTGAAGCGGTCTCATATGAAGCAAGCCGAGCGGCATGTCCATGGCTGCAGCTGCCATATGCCCCAGAACACTATGAAAGAGTTTCAAAGGAACCGCTGCCTTGTGCCTGAAGGCCGTAAGACATTTCAGCATAGATTGTGAACGTTAATTCGTAAGAATAGAGGCCAGCTCCATCCCAAGAATAGAGATCCTCTGCACAGGGGAGAGTTTGCTCATCACACTGGGGCAAGATGGGTCTGATGGCCTCTGTCTGCTTCTGGACTTTTGCTGGGTGTGTCAAGAAAGCGTACTTTGTCTCCGTCACCCATCTGTGCAAGGTTCAGCCAGAGATGGCGCTCCTGGACCACCATGGTGGACATCACCTGACCCAGGGATCCCGCAGTGACCTTCGTCGCCTGGAGAGCAAAGTCGGTCACCATGCGCAGTTCCAACCACTGGTCAAAACTACCCTTGTGCAGCTCTTTTAGTGCCTTGGCCTGATGGACTTGCAGGATGGCCATGGCATGCAGGACTGAAGCGGCTACCTATTATGCTCCTTTTAGATGCAATATTGGACTTAGGTGTCCCTAGAATGTGTCTTTGAAGTTTCATTTCAAATTATCCCATAGATCGTTCATTTGAAAAATGTCATTGAGCTGTTTTGGTATGCATCACTTTAAATGCAAATGAGCTGTATATTCCCACCCCCTCTCCAAACAAGGGCAGCATCTACATTTCTCTGCTTAGTTTGCAAACTTAAACCTACAGCTGGTAGAAGTTATATGACTGAGAGCAAGAGAACCGGTGTTTTAGCCATTCATATGGGATGCCAAATGCACTGAAGGTGGAATAAAATAGCACAGTGCAGAGTCCTTGGCTCATCCCCGTTAAATTCCACTGTTTCATCTTCCAAGACAGCTGGGAGGGATGAAACAAGAAAACGTGGGCCAAAAGGTGATCCATGTTTCACCATGGTCGTCTGGGGGAATGGAGCAAAAACAAGGTATCAAAACAACATTAGGAAAGGGCTAAACGTCGTCCACCAGGCACGGAATCAAAGCGATTAACGGTCTTATCCAAATCTACGTGAATGGTCCGATCAATGTTAAGTATTGCAATGTCCGAGAATCTTTCCTGGCACATTGTGCTTCTCATATATGTTTTCAGTCAGGGCAATATATTTGTATTTTTTTATAAACCTTCTTTAAGATAGTATTTCAGAAAATCCACCTTTCTGTCAGTGGTGCTTAACTGTTTCACAATGTGAAATACTGCTATTTTTTTTTCAAGAGATCTTTTCTATTAAAAACTATTCATATTACTTTTGTAATTACTTTATAACAAGTCACGATAAATCTAAAGGTGTTACATCCACGCCAGGCTCCACCGTCACTCCCTCACACAGATCACTAGAATACTGAGCACCTGCCACTATCACCTGATGCCACTAATCACCTCATCAGTGCACCCTGTATAACCACACACCACATCACAGTCATTGTCCGAGCTTGTTCCTGATAAGTGGTCTCCTAGATCTCCTCTGTGTCTCCAGGAACCCAAGGATTCCTCCATTGTGGTGTGTGGCTGGTTTGTCATCATCTTCTCCTGAGTGTTTGTCCTGTGCCTCCTCGTCTCCACCTGTGAACAGAAAAGAACTATCTCATCGAACTGGTTTATCATCCTTCAATGTGTCTGCAATGTGTTTACTCACCTGATATGTTGTCTGTTGTGTTCTCACCTGTGAACTCATTGTCACAAGAAACATTGCTGCTTTTACTTAACTTCAGTCTCCAGTCCGCTTCGTAACAGAAGCTCGGACCTACTTACCGGTGATAATGAGTTATCCTGATCCTTTTCAGGAGTTGGTGGACGGGTTATGTCGAGTTCTCCTTGCTACACTACAATCACCAAGTGAAGACTGATTATGCGTGGCTAACGTGCGAAGTAGTTCAAGAATTTGGTTTGTGCGTTAGGCCTGACCATTAGTTTGAGGATGGAAACCTGATGACAAACTAGCAGTAGCGCCAATCTGTTGACAGAATTCCCTCCAGTCTTGAGAAATAAACTGAGGGCCCCGATCAGACACAATGCCTGTAGGCAGACCGTGAATCTTAAAAACCGCATCAAACATGATAAGAGCGGTCTCTTTAGCTGATGGAAGTTTAGCAATGGGAAAAAAATTAGCCACTTTCGAAAACCGATCCACTAGCGTTAATATTACAGAATACCCTTTAGAAGGAGGTAGAAATAAAATAGAGAGCGATATGTGACCAAGGAATAGGAAGCGGACACAACAAGCAGGCAGGTGGGGCCTGACTAGGTTTGGACTGCACACAGACAAGACGTGAACAAATAAAGAGGCAAGCGTTCCCTACGCCGGGGTGCGCAGCTAAATTTGAGGAATGGCCCCAGCGTAAGACAGCTTAGCGTACTGCTCTAGGAACAAATTAGCAATTTTTCAAATTAAGCAATTTCCCTCAAAGCACCGGCTTCATCTCTGGCTTTTTTATTTTTCCTTTCTTTGCGCCGGGTTGCTCTGATGTCTTTTCCCTGATAGAACCTAGCTGTCCATCAATTATGATTATTTGTATTCATGTTTAGATTTTCATGTTTATGTTTAACTTTTTAATAATATAGAAGGAAAGTTTTTATTTTTTTTGAGAAACTGAGATGGTGCCCTTCTGGGAGATAGTGCAGTATGCAGACTGCGTACTCTGCGTATAGGGAGCGGCGGTACTGCCCCTTTAAGTCAAGGATGAGCAGAGAAACTGCAAGTCACTTTTTATTTATATTTCATTAAATTGCTCGGTAACACTTTATTTCGATGGTCCACTTTAGAAATTCTACTAACAGTAAGTAACTTTGCAATTACATGGCATCTAGCAGTCATTAGAGTATTAGTAGACTGTCTGCTTAATAACTTCTTATAACTTCTAATAACTATTTATTTTGATGGCTCTACAACATACAACATATATGTCAACTTATTCTAATAACCCTAAACCTACCCTAACGATCAACTCTGAGGGTTAGCTGACATTTAGTTGCCATGTAGTTACAAAGTTAATTATAGTTAGTAGAATGTCTACACTCTAAAAAGTGCTGGGTTATTTCTGTAAACACATTGCTGGGTTAATTGTGCTGGGTCAAAATTCTGGGTTGT
>JAUMHQ010030860.1:0-12212 GCA_032361165.1 Enteromius paludinosus | reverse complement strand
CTCTGGAGAGACCTAAAAATGGCTGTCCACCAACGTTTACCATCCAACCTGACAGAACTGGAGAGGATGTGCAAGGAGGAATGGCAGAGGATCTCCAAATCCAGGTGTGAAAAACTTGTTGCATCTTTCCCAAAAAGACTCGTGGCTGTATTCAATCAAAAGAGTGCTTCTACTAAATACTGAGCAAAGGGTCTAAATACTTAAGATCATGTGATATTTCAGTTTTTTATTTTTTAATAAATCTGCAAAAAAGTCAACAATTCTGTGTTTTTCTGTCAATATGGGGTGCTGTGTGTACATTAATTTAAGATGAACCTAAATGATTTTAGCAAATGGCTGCAATATAACATTATGTTAAAATGTAAAGGGGTCTGAATACTTTTCGTACCCACTGTATATTCAACAATTATAACATAGGCTCCAGGCAGCGGTTTTGTAGTTACCGTTTTATGTTAATATGTTGCATTGTATTGTTATATATCATACTGACAACTCATAAATTAAATATTTACCATCTTATATTTTTTGTCATGAACCCTAACAAGAACTATATAAGTTTTTGCGCTGGATGATATGACAATATATGTAACACTGGCATTGACATAAGTTATCACCCAGCATTTGGCCAACCTATTGATCAGGAAATATGATTCATGGCTACATAACAATATCAGTCCAGCTGAGGCGTGTGTGAGGCGTGGGAAAATGATGGCAGTGCATGCCCTTTATAGCAATGTATTTGTAAAATATACCTGCACTCTATCTACTAATGTGATTGTAATGCTAAATAAATGCAATTGTAATATATATATATATATGTCTCCTAGAATAAAAAATGTATAGTATTTTACAACATATAATTTATATGCTTGCTATAATAATAATAATTGTAAAGGTTGATAATTATCAGTGAGAATTAGGGTTTTGTGCTCAATTGACTGTCACGACGTAACACATCAAACACCTTTAAGCTAAATCTAATGTCTTGTTGTTTGGGTGGTTGTTTGAGGTGTTGGGATCTTCACGCTGTGTTGTTGCATGTGACCAATGCCGGCTTTTAAGACCAATTTAATAAATATCTCGCTGATGTCTGACCCAAAGCGGTAATAGCAGATGCATCCTTGAAGCTTAATGTGACTAGAGCATCTTTTCCATAAGATGATTGGTGTGTTGCAAAGGCGGCAGCAGGACGGGACTTGCTGTAGGTAATTACTGAGGAATGCAACAGTAGAATACAGGCAGCTCTCTTACACTAGCAATAAACAAAATGAGACGCCCTACAGCACTTCAGTGTGTGAGTGCTTAGACAATTACATGTCAATGCAATGAACACATCATGTATGGCATGTATGCGCAGCATTCTAGAGTTTCCGGTATTCTGTCAATTTGCGGGAAAATAACATAAAACCACACAAATTCTGTTTTCATTTCCTTTTCTTAAAAACTACATGTTTGTGCCTTTATCAATGTACAGAGAAGAACAAAACTCTTTTCTCAGAACTAAAAGCATACACCCAGTTATTGATCACTCCTTTACTCTTTAACCCATTAGCTCAGTAAACAAGACCGTGTGATTCACAGACTCCCGATGGACCTGTTGTGTTTTCTCCTTCCGCAGATGTAGTAGTTTAAGTGCTGCTCTTCAGTGGAAGCTACTTTGGCTTTTATATGTAGTTTAACTCTTCGTCTTTTTTTTTTTATTCATCAGAATGGTACAAAACACACCCACACACAAAATAATACTCATGGTTGGAAAAGGTAAATTGGTCCTGGAAAAAAAAAATGACTGCACTCTGGAAACAATGGGAAGTGAATTTCATCTATAGTGCAAACATCTGGTACAGCGCCAAAAGAAAAACGTACTGAAACTGACATCAACCTCCAATTTGAAGCACAATTTCTTTAGATTTATGTTTTTTTTTTTCTTAGATTTTAAATAAAAGAGGTTTTGGAAAATGCATTATTTATAAGCCAAAAAATAGTGTTTTCTTTAGAATACTAAACCTGAACGTCCATAACTTATTTCTTCTTCATTTTTTCAACAATAATCTTCCAAGTGCCTTGTTTAAAAAAACAAACAAACAAAAATGATACAGATCTTAAATCTGCCCCAAACTTTCAACATGTTTAAAAAGTAGTTTACAGGCATAAATATAATTTAGCACCACAAAATCACGAAATTTTGAAAGAAAAAAAAGTACTAAAACTCATTTTTGACCACCATGCAACAAAACAACCATCGTACCTGAACTATGTGAAGTGGTTCTGAAAGAACCTGTTTTTCTTTGGAAAGCATCGTGTGGAATGACTATGATTCATGGAAAATGTGGAATTATCTTGATCTTACAGTCAGATGATTTTGAATTGTGTACTGCAATGAGAAGGGTTCTAAAGAAATAAGTATTATTTATTGCTGATCATATGTAGACTGCACAGTCATGTAAGTGGCAGGTATCTTCTAGTTATTTGAAAGGTAAATGCCTTCAATGTTTCTCAAGACCGTTGCGTAACGTTTCCTAGCGCAGCCATGACTCACGCCCTAATGACAGCACTCGTCTTTGTCGTGTGTTATGTTATTTGCGTTGAATGACTGTAGTGGTGTGTTTGTCACAAGAAACTGACACCAGCCATTTTCTTTTAACTGAAACTGAACGTCACCACAGTCACCTATGACCTGTATTCTAAGATGAATAATCTGGTAAGTAAAGAGGGTGGTGTTGGGGAGCAGGTCATGAACGGATGTGTGTGCCTTAAAAATAGATTTAATCAATGTTGAGTCAAGGCAGAGGAGTTAGACTTATGATTTTAGGATATATGTTGAAATCAGACGTCTAGTGACTCATCCTCAAAGGCTTGAAATGAAGTTTTCATGCAAGCACTGCTCCTTTTTTATGACATATTATCAGTGAGGAAATTGATAAATAGATTTGTATCGAAAAGGTATATGACAATAAAAACATAACTGAATAAATCAATAAAAATTAACATAATTTTTATACATATGTATGCAGCATGGATAAAATTTTATTATTCATTTATTAACTTTTTGAGAAATAGTGCTCTTAAAGGCATAATCTAGGGCTTACTCTCTAAATTAGCATGAGATAATGGCAAAAGTTATTAAATAAAGAAATCACTAATATTGGATGATAATAGATACAATTCCATAATTGCATTAAATCTGAATGAATAAAACGTATTATTATTAACATGTATGGTTAAATGTATGTTTTTTTCCAGTCTGGAGCTGTCTCTCTTAATGAGAGTTATGGCAATAGTTATTAAACAATGGCTGGTAAATATGCTTCCTAATATGCATACCACTTAACCCCATGATGACTTGACATGACTCCACAATTATTTAACCTCACACTGGTTTCTAGAAAAATTTATGTCATTTTATAACTTGCAGCTTTGGTGTTTATAAGCTCAATGTGTAAGCAGCAGCTTATATATATAAATCTGTCGCACAAAATGGAACTTCCTCCTCTGCTACCCACAATACCGTTTCTCATGCGCCTCGGTCTGCCAGTGCTGCCTTGCACACAGCCTTCATCTCTGCAGGTGTGGTTTATTGGTGAGCAGAACACTTATATATATATAGATCAGAAAGTTTGGTTTGGCCCATTTTTATTTAAGTCACTGTAAACAAAGACAGTATGCCAGTAACCATGTTTTCCATTCAGATGTAGATCTCATAGTGATTAAAAGTGTGACAAATCTACAACAGGAAAATCCCATATTGGTAAGTATGGTCTGACATTTAATAAGTGGAGTTCCAAAAGGCTACGCTGCCCACATGCCAGACAGCTTTCGATTTGTTTGGCCATGGTTGAGTGGTTAAATCAATGTTTTATGAGAGAGTAATGTTAGCCTCCATTAGAACGAGGCAGCTTAATTTATTTTCAAAGCGAATATGGTCATAGATTGCTCTTGTGTCCATTATAGTTTGAAGCCTTCCATTAAGGACAAAGGTTGTGCACTTAGCAGTCTATTTCAACTGCTGAGGCTGCTTGTTTTCAGATGGGTCAAATGTGTGTTTTTTCTGTAACCATTCATGATAATTATTATTAATGAACCACAAAATCTAAGCTAGTCTCATTCATAAGCTTTACGCTGTAAGGGTGCTTTTATAGTATGTGTTTGTTTTTGTCTGTAGGTATGTATGTATGAGTAAATGGGAACCTAAGAAAACCAAAGAGGCTACAGCACCTCCTGCAGGCTTGAGTATAGCCTTTGTTTTTAGGTAAAAACACACTTTTATTGTTGCTTATACTTAATGTCTAGAATTTAACCCTTGCGATTTTTTTCATTTCTGCTGTGTTAATGCAAACAGCATATTTTTATAAAAATGTTACTTTTTTTCATTTTAATAACAGTTTTTTACAATCACTATGACAGTTTTTTCAGTACATATAACAAGTTTTCTAAACTCTTAACACAGCTAAAACACACAATTGGCAAAACGGTTAATTTCATGCTCAAAATCACACATTGTAAACTAAACCCCAAAACTAATTTTCAAAATACAATAATAAACTAACACAGTACACTATGTCTAGCAAAACACTTCAAACATGTTTCAAAATCAAATAATTATTCAAAACACTAACACACGTTCTCTTCCAACCGGAACATTTAGTCAATCATAACACATTGACAAAAAACACTATCATCAGCTGAAATTACAGAAACTGTATTATATTATGTCTCAGGTCTGTCAGGTAGTAAATGCATGCATTTTGTTTCTTTTGCTGCAGGAATTCAAAACAAAAAAATTAATGACCATATCTGCTACATCCATGCCAGGCAGAGTTTAGCACCACTTCCATTCTGCTCTACATCCGTTGAAAGTCAGAAGGAGAAGCATTGAAATACCTCCATGCTACTTGTTATTTCAGGATGTGTTTTACCCCAAGAGAGCCACAGCCTTGCCACCACATCGACCATGGGACTGCGCCATCGATCTGCTCTCAGATGCCACTGTGCCCAGTGGTAAGATCTATCCTTTGTCAATCCCAGAAACCACCGCTATGGAAAAGTACATTCAAGAAGCCCTAGATCAATGCTACATCCGTCCGTCTACTTCCCCTGCTGCTTCCAGCTTTTTCTTTGTAGCTAAAAAGATGGTGGATTGCGCCCATGCATAGACTACAGAGTACTCAACAATGCCACAGTTAAATTTAAATGGTCATTGCCTCTAGTACCTGCCGGAATTGAAAGACTCCGAGGTGCTAAAGTTTTTACCAAACTCGATCTGAGGAGTGCGTATAACCTGATACGTATACGCGAAGGGGGCGAATGGAAGACAGCTTTTATCACACCAACTGGGCACTATGAATACCTTGTAATGCTGTATGGGCTAGTCAACGCACCAGCAATCTTCCAAAACTTTATGCACAAGATTCCGTGATTACCTGCACCAGTTTCTACTTGTCTATATTGATGATATTCTGATCTTCTCCACCAATCTCCACGACCACCAGCAACAAATCACCAAAGTTCTCACCAGACTCCATAAGCACCAACTCCTCCTCAAAGCTGAAAAGTGTTCAGTTTCTGGGCTACAACATTGACCACGCAGGGGTTAAATTATGATATTGGTAATCGTGAGCTTTTGGTCATTAAACTTGCCTTAGAAGAGTGGTGACACTGGCTGGAAGGTGCTCTTCATCCATTCCAAGTTCTCACAGACCACAAAAACCTTCAATATCTACGGGATGCAAAAAGACTTACTCCACGTCAAGCAAGATGGCTTCACCCGCTTCAACTTCACCATTTCATACCGACCAGGACCCAAGAATATCAGAGCTGATGCACTTTCCAGACTCCATTCCTCCGAAGACACTGCAGAACCTGTTGAATCCATATTGCCAGACAAACTCTTCGTCAACCCCATTCAATGGACAGCCCCTCCAGCCGCCGCAGATCCAGCTCCAGTTCCTCCGCCGGGCTGCCCTCAGAATTGCCACTTTGTTCCCCCTGGAGAACATCTGGACCTCATCCACTCTTCACACACCTCACTGGGCACAGGGCATCCTGGGACCAACAGAACCCTCTCACTCCTACAAGATCGGTTTTGGTGGCCTGGGATGGAGAAGGACAGGCAGAGGTACGTGAGAGGGTGTCGGGAATGAGCAATGTCAAAATCACCACGACATCTCCCAGCAGGAAAACTTCTACTACTTCCCGTACCTAACCACCCCTGGTCACACCTAGGAGTGGACTTCGTCACGGATTTACCAGCCTCAGACGGTAACACCTGCATCTTTGTGATTGTGGACAGATTCTCGAAGTTCTGCCGTTTGATTCCCCTCAAGGGTTTACCTACAGCCTGGGAGACTGCTACCCTCCTATTCAACCAGGTATTCCGTTCCTATGGACTTCCAGAGGATATCATCTCTGACAGGGGACCCCAGTTCATCTCTAGGGTCTGGAAAGCCTTCTTTCGGCTCCTAGGTGTGACCGTAAACCTCTCATCTGGATATCATCCCCAAACAAACGGACAGATGGAGCGTAAGATCCAAGAGGTGGGGCGGTTCCACCGTACCTTCTGCACTGGCCACCAAGACACCTGGAACTAGTTTCTGGGCTGGGCCAAGTATGCAAAAAATTCCCTTCGCCAAGCTACCACCTGCCTCACTCCATTATAGTGCATACTCAGATTCCAGCCCCCGCTATTCCCATGGACAGGAGAACCATCTGACTTACCAACGGTCGATTACTGGTTCCAGGAGAGTGAGAGGGTCTGGGACGAAGCACATCAACACCTCCAACAGGCAGTGCGTAGACAGCAAGCCACAGCTGACCAATGAAGATCAGAAGGTCCTACTTACCAAGTTGGTCAGAAGGTATGGCTTTCTACTAGAGACATCCGCCTATGCCTGCCCTGTAAGAAGCTTAGTCCCAGGTTTGTTGGTCCCTTCACTATAGTGGAGCAAATCAATCCAGTCACTTACCGTCTTCAATTACCTCCAGAAAACAAAATTCATCCCACCTTCCACGTCTCACTTCTCAAACCTTTTCACGATCCTCTTGATGTTTCCTCAGAGCCTGGCCGTGACGAAGAACCCCCTCCTCCAGTACTCACTGAAGACGGAACCATCTACAGTGTTCATGAGATCCTGGATTCCCAACGTCGTGGTGGCAGGTTGGAGTATATCGTAGACTGGGAAGGCTACGGTCCAGAAGAAAGGTCAGGGGTAACTCAAGATGATATTCTAGTTTCATAATCTACATCCTGATCGTCCAGCACCAAGAGGCAGAGGTCGTCCACCACAACGTTGGAGGGGTCCAGCCTCGGGAGCGGGTACTGTTACATCCACGCCAGGCTCCACCCTCACTCCCTCACAACGGTCACAATCACCTGAGTACTAATCACCAGCTCCTGATCCGAATCACAGTAATCACCAACACAGCATAAAACCACACACCACTCCTCGCTCAGTGTCCTGATAGCCCGTGGTTTATGACATGGTCAATGGTAGTAGCTCATATTTGCAGTTACCCTAGCTCTGGTCTTTCTTTGAGTGCCACCACACATTCTAACTCCTCTCCCTATACCTTGCCCCACTCCTCGTCCTTGTCCCACTCCTCTCAATTGTCCTGGTACTCGTCTTCCTCTCCCTAATCCAGGCATTTCTTTCTTTCTTTCTTTCTTTCTTTCTTTCTTGTGTTGCTCTATATTGTTCCTTTTCCACACAAGATCAGCACAAAGAGTCCTCTTGTAGAATATATGATCATGTGATTGGAAAAACCTCAACACCTCAGTGTGGTTCCTAGATGGGAATCAGCTGTGATTTATATATTTGCATAACTGTAATAATCGTTTTCTCATTGGCAATGGAATAAAATACAGGGAATAATTTGTGTTTCAATTCACAATATGAACAGCTGTTCACTTTGACTTTAGCCTATACAAGTTATGTTTAGAACATGATGTTATCTGTTCTGACATACAGTGTGAAAGCATTTGTAAATTTGATTGTAAAGTAACATTGTTTTGGTCTTGGTTGAGCTTGTGTGTAAAAGAAGTTCAAGCATTTTAAATTGGAGTTAACTATGCATTTTGTATCAAAGCAACAAGAAATGCGTTAATTTTATAGCCATCAAAGACGGATGTTGTGCTAACCATGTTAAGAGTTTAGGAAACTTGTTAAATATTTGGAAAAAACTGTCATAGCGATTGTAATAAATAAAATAAGTACAAATTTTAATATTTGACCCTTATTTCCATTTCCATTTCCACTTATAACTCTATTTTAGCGTAAATAAACACAATTCCCCAGAATTTGTGTATATTGTAGATTTTTGACCTGATACTACACAAAAACTACACAAACTTAATGTTGCAAAAGAAAACATTGACTTGTCAACGATTACCAAAAATACATTATGCTTAGCATTTAATATATGGAAAATAATTATGACTATAGTAACAAGATAATCTAAATTGTATACAACAATTATAATCAATGAAACAATAACAGTTGCAGTATGAAAACAAACTGGCATGAAAACTGTACAATTTCCGGAAATTAATGAATTTTGATGATTATGCATATTATATAACATATTATAAATAAAAAATATATTTTTTATTTCAGCTTTGCAACATGGATATTTTTGTCCTCTAAGGAGCCCTGTGTTTGTTTGTTTTTTGTTTTGACTAAAATTATACTCGGCTGTTTTATAGTTTATAAGCTGTATTATTAAACTAATGATCATGCTAGTTGACATTTAAAAATATTAAATATATTTAAAAACATATGTCAACGTGATTTTCAAAATCATACTTTTTAATGTCAATTAAGTTTAGATAATCTTTTAGTTTGAGCAATAATAATAATGTTGGATGACTGCCGTCCCTTTAGAACGGATATTTAGTATATTTTTTAAATGTATAAACATATGTAGTGACCACATCATTTTCTTAATTACATTTTATCTAAAAAAAAAAATTTCCTTTTGACATTTTTCAGTTACTTTATAGCAATTCTGGGTGCCAATATCTTCATCGGCTATCATATGAGATCACTTTGGTGCCTCCTCGTCTTCCCATAATGAAAACAGACACAGAGACTTCGTCATAATGAAGTACTGGTTGTACTTTATAAACCGTTTATCTGTCCTTCAGATGGAATGGCTCTGATATGAAGACTAACAGCAGTGTGAGTGTGGAGATATCACGTCCTCTCATTCTTCAGCCTGAAATACACTCTTTCATATTTTATCACAACAACCAGGCTCAAACACAACAGGACGTCTCACTCAAACATTAAAGTTTCAACAGCAAAGTTGTTTTTAGATCTAAAAGCACTAAATTTCTGGTTAGAATATAAATATAAGTAGGCTATGTATGTATGTGTGTGCATATTTATATATATATATATATATATGTGTATATATAGACGGGTGTTGGTCATATATTTTAAATATTTCCAAAAAGTTGACTTATTTCACTAATTCCATTCAAGAAGTGAAACTTGTATAAAGTATAATTCATTCCACACAGACTGATATATTTCAAGTGTTTGTTTCTTTTAATTTTGTTGATCATAAATAACAACTAATGAAAACCCTAAATTCAGTATCTCTGAAAAAAATGAATTATTTTTCAGGTTCAGTATTGAAGACACCTGGTGCCATACTCTAATCAGCTAATTAACTCAAAACTAATGGTCTCTCAGTCTAGCTCTGTAGGCGACACAATCATGGGGAAGACTGCTGATTTGACAGTTGTCCAAAAGACGATCATTGACACATTGCACAAGGAGGGAAAAGATGTGGTAGAAAAAAAGTGTACAAGCAGTATGGGATAACCGCCCCCCTGAAGAAAATTGTGAAACAAAACCCGTCCAAAAATGTGGGGGAGATTCACAAAGAGTGGACTTCAGCTGGAGTCAGTGCTTCAAGAAGCAATACAGACGAATGTAAGACATGGGTTTCAGCTTCGCATTCCTTTGTGACAAGCTGACAGCGTCAGAAGCGTCCCGCCTGGGCTAAAGACAAAAAGGACTGGACTGCTGCTGAGTGGTCCAAAGTTATGTTCTCTGATGAAAGTAAATTTTTATGAAATCGGGGACCCAGACACTGGAGGAAGAGAGGAGAGGCACAGAATCCAGTCAGTGATGGGTTGGGGTGCTATGTCATCTTCTGGTGTTGGTCAACTGTGTTTTCTGAGGTCCAAGGTCAACACAGCTGTATACCAGGACGTTTTAGAGCACTTCATACTTCCTGCTGCTGACCAGCTTTATGAAGGTTTCTGTGATGGGTTGGTGTAGGGCGATAAAAAAATATTCTTAGGTCAGTTTAAAAACAACAGAAGTTTATCAAAGTCCTCACAAATATAGCAAAACAAACGTGTGTGTGTGTGTGTATATATATATATATATATATATACTTTTGGTGTCCCCGCAAAGATAAAGTTATTATTCTTTCAAAATTTATTTCAAATGGTTATATTTTTTTTATTATTTTCATTTATTTATTATTATTCTTTATTAATTGTTATGAATTGCATGATTTTACAGTCCATAACAATATAATAATTTATTTAAGAAGTGTTTTAAATAGATAAAAATCATGACTTGTCCAAATTAGTTGTATTTTTTCCATCATCTATCAATGTGCAATCCTATGACGGAGTTTTAGTGCCACCAAAAAACAAAAATAAATCTAAAACTACGAGATTAAAGTCGAAATACTACGAGAATAAAATATTGTAATTAGTACAGCATAGTGCACTTGTAAATGACCCGGATTGAGAGAAGGCCACCACCAGATATAGGCATATTTGAATATTGTAGCGTCCGAGCGGCCGCTTGATGTAACTGGGATGAGATCTAAGAACTCGCTTAATATCAAGAATATGATATTTATTAAAGCGCTGTGTGTGTGTGTGTGTGTGTGGTTACACAGTATACATATATGTAGCCTATGCATAGTGTATGTTTATCTGTGTGAGTGTGTGTGTGTCAGTCAGTTGCTCGCATAAAGCCGTCATTTGGCTTTCAGTTTTATTGTATTTTCTCCTAAGCTTGTGTCGGAGGCCTTTCCTGGCCCTGCAAATGTCTTCATAATCATAACATTGCTGTGGTCTTGAGTTAGATTGAAAGGCTGAGCGTTCTGTCTGTTCTGGAACATGTGTATATGGCTCCATCTAGTGGTGAAGGGGGATAATAGTTTACTTCACTGAATGTCATCAGAAAGGTACAGGTTGAACCGCGTTGGTTTTTACTTTCTCCAGTTCTTTAGTCACACTCTTCCTGTCTGTCACTCAGGGACTCACATCTGTCCGTATGAATTTCTATAACTTTAGGCGGCCTTTGCTTATTTTGGCTGCTCTTGGTAAGTTAAAAACTAAATCTAAGACAAATGTTTTATTCGTCACATTTAGACTTTTACGTTTTTAATTTCTAAAACTACAAATTCTGGACCTAAATCTCATTTTACGTGTTTTAAGGCTTTTAACAGTAGCCTACACCAGCACATAATTTGTGGTTTGTTAATCCTGGATCCTGACTGAAAGTCATTCTTGTTACAGGATGCTGTTCCGAGGGCAGCCCACTTCTCAACAACAAAACCAACGGCGTTATCGGTGAGACCGTATGGTTTATTCATGGTTATCCATAATAATTTTCACAGTTCTGTAACTCTCTGAAGATATTGAAAGAAGAATTGTTGTAGGCTACTACAATGTTTGGCACCATTTTATGATCTATTTTAAAAATATATATTGTTATCATTTAAATCAATTATTTATTAGTTAAATATACATATTTTTAAATGTGGGTCAAATCATAGTTAGCGTGGCACAATAAAGCCATTTTATTGTTCTGTGAAAAAAAAACCCTGTTGTGTACTCAAGATAGCTACTTTAATTGTGTACTCAAGAATAGAGCACTTTAAATGGATGGTTGCTCCACCATCTGATCATTAAATCAAAAGTCATTCAATGAAATTTTCATTACAAATGTGTGAAGCTACACTGCAAAAAATGATCTCTAAGAACTTAGCAGGAATCTAGATTTCTCCTTTCCTCGTCGAACCAGGTAAAAATGTGACCTTCAAGACAACGATCACCTCAGCATTGAGTTTTCTAACAATAACATGGAATTTCAACAAAGCTCAAGTAATTGCACCGATAATTACAAGTGTCGCTGGAAAAAACACTGATAACATTGCTGAGAAATACGCCAGCAGAATCATCT
>JAUMHQ010030686.1:0-12225 GCA_032361165.1 Enteromius paludinosus | reverse complement strand
ACTATCTGTAGTTTGTTTATTGAAGATGCAGGACAACCACCTAGTAGTGCATTACAATAGTCCAGTCTAGAGGTCATACATGCATGAACTAGCTTTTCTGCATCAGAAACCGGTAACATGTTTCGTAGCTTAGGAATGGTTCTAAGATGGAAGAATGCTGTTTTTGTAACATGAGAAATATGTTGCTGTCTAATATAAGTCAAGTCAAGTCACTTTTATTTATATAGAGCTTTTAACAATACAGATTGCAGCAGAGCACTAAACATTATCAAATAGAATAACAGAGAACACAGACTTTTGACTGTAGTGGAAGTAACAAGACATCGGTCTAGTTGTATATTGTAAGTCAAAAGATTTTGTGGATTGTTTTTTGATCCAACAGTAATATCTGTTTTGTCTGAGTTCAATAGCAATAGCTTTTACATTTTTAACAAACTCTGTTAACTTCGATAATTTAGGCGTTTCATTTGGTCTTGTTGAGATATATAGCTGAGTATCATCAGCATAACAAATGAAACATGAAAATTGATTCTGTGTTTTATAATAATATTACCAAGGGGCAGCATATTGAAAATAGTAGAGGACCTAGGACAGATACTTGTGGCACTCCATACTTTACTGGTGATAACTTCAATGAGTCCTCATTTAAATAAACAAAGTAGCGATCAGACAGGTATGATCTAAACCATCTTAAAGCAAGTAACTGTGAGTGGACAATGGTAATGTGTGTAAATAGTGTGTAGACAAAGCTAACAAGGTTAGAGGCCACGATGCTGGTGCTGCTAATGAGCTAACGCTAGCGGAGTCAGAAAATCAAAACTAAAATAGTGATAACAGAGCAATCCGGTTGTTTTAGTTGTAAAATACAACAGGTTGTATATTCACACGTTATAAGACCAAAAATTATGGTTTATAAGATCGATATTTGATTGAAAATAGACACTAAGAAATTAACTTAAGGGAGCTCCTGTTTGTCTCGTCTGTCATTCAAGGGACTTTTGCACGTGCATCATATTTTAAAACTTAAAACTTAAATTTCTAATTATTTCAGTGAGTGCCATATAAAGGGTTGAATCGTAAATAAAGGTCGTAAATGAGGTACTTGCACAAACAACCTATAGAGCCAATTTTTGTTGGAGGACAGTCTCTCATTTGGACAGCAACAAAGCATCAAGGCGGTCATCAGATGCCTATTTTCCTCAAGTTGATTTGATAGGGTCCGAATGAAAAGTACATCAGTTAAAATGTCTAAATGGTCGTGTACAAAACACCTTTTATTCTAAAGCTTTCAATGCTAATGAGCTCTGTTTGCCCTGCCCCTCTCTTCCATGGATTTATGAGCCGTTCTAATGAGATTTATTTTAGTTGTAGAACTTGTAAACTACCACATACAAGGAAAGGTGCAACTTGTAAAGTGATTTTTGCATTCAATGGCCCCTTTTGAACTGGTTTATTTTTGTATTAACATATTTCTGTTGTCAAGGCAAGTGTTTGACATTTCAGATGATGTTAATATTAATGCAGAGGAACAGCAAAATTTTATTTAATAGAATCTGCATTCATTGGGAAGAAATAATAAATTGATTAAAATCATATTTAATGTCTTCTTCAGGTGCATCTGGTGTCGATACAGACAGAGTGTCAGTGAAGAAGGGAGATCCAGTCACTCTACACACAGGTGTTCGAGCAAACCAACAAATCAGAATCCGGTGGTATTTCAATGACACTCGTATCGCTCAGATCAGTGGAAATCTCAGTAAGATCTGTACAGATGTTCACTGTAATGAAGGCACTGACAGATTCAGAAACAGACTGAATCTGGATCATCAGACTGGATCTCTGACCATCATGAACACCTCAACCAATGACTCTGGAGTTTATAAAGTACTGATAAGCAGCAACAACATCACTGACAGTAAAAATGTCTTCAGAGTTATCGTACATGGTGAGTCATGTTTGAAAGATACTCCTGTAGCCTACAAGTAAATCACATCATTAATGTTCATTAGTGCTATTTTTTTTATAACATTTAAAGATGATTTTTATTATAACCTGTGTATTCACTTTTTATCAGTTACCTACTAACAATGATCTATTTAAATAAATTTTCTTTACACCCACCAGGAATACAAAGTAAAGTTTAAAATGTTTTTAATAGCACAATATGTGAATAATTGCAAATCAATAATTAAGATCCTCCTGCAGCTGTTGGTTTGTGCACCAAACTAAATATAAAATGAAGAGAGAGTTGTGAACATGAAACAAGTGATGTTATAATGATACTCTCATCATCATTTTGAATTCAGCTTCCAAAAGACAAAAAAATGGCTAAATAATATTTTCTATATTTGATATAATTACACCAGTGTAAGTAAATCATTCAACACATTATATCATCAGATGCTGAATTCAAATCTGTGTACGCTGACTGGTGCTGAGCCAGAGACAGATGTGTTTTATACCACTGCATATTATAACCAATCACAAACGATTCTCTTGAGCTTATAAATCCAATGACCAATCAGAGCTGTGCCCTCAAAAATAATTAGTGCATGACATTCCTGTTCATCAGAATAAGATCTGTACAGATGAACATAGTCCTGACAGATTTAGAGTCAGACTGATGCTAGAACAGACTGGATCTCTGACTGTCAAAAACACCAGAACCACAGACTCTGGGCTCTATGAACTACAGATCAACAGCAGCAGATTCAGTCTCATAAAGACAATCAGTGTTACTGTCACTGGGGGGTATCATTTCAGTAATCCAGTGCTTTTTTTGCTGCTATTATTTATTGATTTATTAATAATAATAATAATAATAATTTGTATTTTTGTTTCGAGTGATGAGTGAGTAATGAGTGTCTGTCTTTAGCTGTTTCAGATTCAGATTCATCTACAGCAGTACTAGTTGCTGGTGTTGGTGCTGCTGTTGTTCTGCTGGGTGTAGCTGCTGCTGTGATTTACTGTTGTTGGAGGAGATTTAAACAAGCAAGCGATAGTAAGTATTTCATACAGTTGATTCAACAAACTGGAATAATGAGATTTACTGTGAAAAACCTGCAAACAAACACAAATTATCATTTTAAAGTAATTGAGTGTGTTGTTTGTTTGTTTTTTCAAACAGGAACAAGTCTGCCGAACAAGTCTTCTGACCCGGTGAGACACTATATTTACACAAAATCTGTCATGTTATTTTAAACCAAATTACATTTATTTATATTTTTTTAGATTTAAGCAGAGTTCTTTTGTTTTGGAAGTTTGAAAAAAAACTTGTTTTGAACAACCATTGAGAGCTACCATTTTACAATGTGGCTCTGGGGCTTCCCCTCCATTCATGTGAACATCTTCTCCTGTATATTACTTGTTCATTCCCTCAAGTTCAGACATCTGTGAATAAATTCATGAAGACTTCCAAAGAGCCCATTTATAGAAACTGAACATGTTATTATTGCTGAAAACATACACTTTTTAATGTTTAATAGCATAAAACTGGTAGAGCTCTATTGTATAATTGTTGTATGAATAACTGTGTGATATTTTAAGTGCTGAATTTCTGCTCATGCAAACATAAACACATTGCACAACGAGAGGGGAAAATATGTTTGTTTAATTGAATCATCCTTTTTTTATTACATAATCATTTGTTTTTATCTTCTGAGAATCTGTTTTCTTTCTTTCTGGAGAGAAGTGAAAAAAACATTGCCACTCATCCAGACAGGTTTTGCTGATGGGCCAGCCATGGAAAAGGTTGACACCCTGCAAACAGTTGTTGTTGATGGGCCTGTTGTCAATCATGTACATATCCCACAGATACATCGGCCATACAATGATCACAAGCACTAATTGGGGGAAAAACATAATCTGCGCCCCAAAGTGGTTGGACTCTAATAGCAAAGTTTCAAATCTGTCGCATATACAAACAAACCATTCTCGTGAGAGATTATTTCTGCACCGTAAGAGCACACAACACTATGTGCATGCTTTTAGCGGACTTTTAGCTGCTCAATTACTGCTCGCTCGTCAGACACTCTTTTGAGACTTCTGAGGCGGGGATCAAATGGCAGATCTCTCCGCTCTTGTGACATATCGCTTATCATGGCTTTAGGAACAGTGTGTTTGTGAGTGGGTGATTTTTTATTTTTTTATTAATAATTTTAATTAAAAAAAATATATAATTTTTATAAACCACAATACAACACCAATACATATTTGCAGTAGAATATGAAAATCAAGTATAAAACATGAAACATAATGAATAGTCTAGTCATTTCAATAATTGAGAATCAATTTAGAATATTGTAATGATCCGGCAGTCAGCGCTAGCAGCCGGGTGCATTAAGGTTATTTCCTTTGAGTTAACTCTTTTTTTATTTTTGTGTTTTTTGAGCAAGACGGTTGGATTTTTTTGTATTAGTGATGTCATGTGTGTTTATGTTCAAGTTCGTTTGGGTGGGTCTGGTTCATTTGCAGCCCTGTTATATAAAAGTGTAACTGTTACCATCATGGGGAAAGATGGGAGTGACTTGTTGATATTGCCATTCAAGTGAAATCGTATTTTTCTGAGATTAAGAAAAAGGTAATAGTAAGTATCCTCTGTCACCTGCATAAAGTGACATTCAGAATCACGATGTGCAGGGTGCACGAGTTCTTGCATATGTTTGAACTGCTAAGGGGGAATGACAGCCCTAACATCCTACTGGCAAGAAGTTGAAAAAAGAAGTGTAGAGCATCTAACTCCAGTATACACACATCACTGCAAATAACAGCCAGTCTTTACAATAATATAAATCCGTTTTTGAAATAATTTCTTCACATAACTGGGTCTCACCCAGGGAGTAATTCAATGTAGAACCGTGCCTCTGTAGACATGTCCCTAGCCACCCCCACCCCTTGCTGCTAAACTGATTTAAGATCTTTGTTTCAGTTGTTTCTGTGATGTACTGAAAAATGATTACAAGCACTTTATATGTTTCAAAGGCTTTTATCAACAATTACATGACATTTATTCAAAGAGTCAGTATTTGCAGTGGCCCTTCTTTTTCAGGACCTATGCCATTCGACTGGGCATGCTCTCAATCAACTACTGGGCCAAACCCTGACTCATAGCAACCCATTCTTTCATAATCACTTCTTGGAGTTTGTCAGAATAAGTGGGTTTTAAGATTAAGATCTGTTTCAAAGTTTTAGTCCCAGAGCCACTTACAGTAGTTATCTGTTTTGCCTTATGGCACGGTGCTCCATCGTGCTAGAAAATGCATTGTTCTTCACCAAACTGTTGTTGGATTGTTGGAAGATGTTGCTGGTGGAGGGTGTTTTGGTACCACTCTTTATTAATGTGTCTTTGGGCAAAATTGTGAGTGAGCCCACTCCCTTGGATGAGAAGCAACCTCACACATGAATGGTCTCAGGATGCTTTACTGTTGACATGACACAGGATTGATGGTTGTAATAATTATATTTCAGTACATCACAGAAACAACTGAGACAAAGATCTAACAGCAGTTTAGCAGCAAAGTTTGTAAAAACAAATATTTGTGTCATTCTCAAAACTTTTGGCCATGACTGTACACAGCACATATTTATACATTTTTCGTTCAACAGTATATATCACTGGTCACATATTTCAAACTTATTTTTATTTCTAAAGTGAAGAAGAAAAATAACTTTACCATGAGTATATTGTGGCTTAGGGTGTTTTCTGTGAGATTTTTTTGTTGAGATCCTTATATTCAGCAAGCATCTGATTCAACAACAGGCAAAAAAAAAAAAAAAAAAAATTGTGTTCCTTTAACTGAATCAGGATTTTTTTTACCTTTTAGAAGATTGCTGGAGAAGCATCACTCATTATTGAGGATACGACTCAGAAGGTGGATGAGAAAGCAGTGACATCACCTCCTCTGACTGAGATCCCAAAAAAGGATGAGAATGCAGTGCCATCAACCACTTCCACCCTCCCGAAAGAGGATGAGAATAAAGTAACATCACCCCTTCAATCCGAGAGCCCAAACAAGGATGAAAATAAAGTGACATCACTCACTGCCCCCCTCCCAAACAAGGATGAGAATAAAATGACACCACCCCTTCAATCTGAGAGCCCAAAGAAGGATGATAATAAAGTGACATCCCCTACTGCCCCCCTCCTAAACAAGGATGAGAATGAAGTGACATCACCCACTGCCCCCCTCCTGAAGAAGGATGAGAATAAAATGACATCACCCCTTCAATCTGAGAGCCCAAAGAAGGATTATAATAAAGTGACATCACCCACTGCCCCCCTCCCGAAGGAGGATGCAAATAAAGTGACATCACACACTGCCTCCCTCCCGAAGAAGGATGATAATAAATTGACATCGCGCACTGCCCCCCGCCCGAAGAAGGATAATAATAAAGTGACATCGCGCACTGCCCCCCGCCCAAAGAAGGATAACATTAAAGTGACATCACGCACTGCCCCCCTCCCAAAGAAGGATAACACTAAAGTAACATCGCGCACTGCCCCCCTCCCAAAGTAGGTTCTGAATAAAGTAACATCACCCACTGCCCTACTCCCGAAGAATGAGAATAAAGTGACATCACCCACTGCCCCTCACCTGAAGAAGGATGAGAATAAAATGACATCACCCCTTCAATCTGAGAGCCCAAAGAAGGATTATAAATAAGTGACATCACCCACTGCCCCCCTCCCGAAAAAGGATGACAATAAAGTGACATCACCCATTGCCCCTCTTCCAAAGAAGGATGATAATAAAGTGACATCGCCCACTGCCCCCCTCCCGAAAAAGGATGAGAATAGTGTGACATCACCCTTTCAATTTGAGAGCCCAAAGAAGGATGAGAATAAAGTGACATCACCCACTGCCCTCCTCCCGAAGAAGGATGAGAATAAAGTGACATCACCCACTGCCCTCCTCCCGAAGAAGGATGAGAATAAAGTGACATCTCCAGCAGCCCCCCTCCCAAAAAAGGATGAGAATAAAGTGACATCTCCAGCAGCCCCCCTCCCAAAAAAGGATGAGAATAATGTGACATCACCCTTTCAATTTGAGGGCCCAAAGAAGCATGAGAATAAAGTGAAATCA
The DNA here is from genome assembly GCA_032361165.1 of Enteromius paludinosus. NCBI lineage: Eukaryota > Metazoa > Chordata > Actinopteri > Cypriniformes > Cyprinidae > Enteromius > Enteromius paludinosus. The sequence continues at coordinate 5,143 of JAUMHQ010030686.1, read as the reverse complement.
CCCACCGACCCCCTCCCAAAAAAGGGTGAGAATAAAGTAACATCAAGTTTTGCATTGGCAATCCTGCCCTCCTGGTTTGAAGAGCGATGATCCTGACTCTGGATCTGGTAATTGGTAGATGAAAGAAAAGCTGGGACATAAATCTGTTGCGATTTCTGGATGTTTAGTTACATGAAAATTAAGGCTAAGGCTTGGTGTTGCCTGGAGTTAAATCCTCATCCTTATGTCTCACAAGGCTGCCGAATGCACTGCGTCTAGGCCCAGCCGATCCGGCCGCATCGGCATGCTCAGAAGACCAGAGAGATGGTATGCTCCAGCATCCAGACAAGTGAGAAAGAGGGTTTCTGCTCTGGAGACTTTTGGAACATGTCAAGGTCACACCTCTTGTGGGTCAACGGGCCAATTGTGTGCTGATGCTTTGGAGGGAACATTTTATGGTTCTTTGTTCCTAAGCATGCTAATTTGCATATACACTAGATTGATGGTCGTTATTTAAATTAGAAGAGATTCTGAAAACAATGAATGTTGCAAAGATAACGTATAACTGTTATGATTCTGAGATTTCTATCTGTGATATCTCTCTGCTCCTGTGTGTGTGGACTTGTGTCTGCTCTAGGTGGGTGTGGCCTGTTAACCAGCTGGAGTTGCGGATTAGTTATACTCTGCATCCTATCCTGATATAAGAACCGCCCCAAACACTCAGAGGTTCTCCTTTGAGTCTCTTTGAATTCATTTGTTTTGTGCTTGTACTTTGATGCTCTAATTGTTGTATTTTCTGTTGTCTTGTCTTTGAGTGTTTTACCAGAGAGAGAGAAGGAGAGTTTGAGTATTTGTTTAGTTTCTTTATGTTTTGCTCCCCATGTGTCTGCCCTTGCCCATATTTGGTCCTGTGTTTCCTGTTCTAGTTTAATTTATTGTGTAACTTCTGCCAGCTGTGTTTCCCATGTGCCTTTAGTTCTGTCCTTGTTAGTATGTGTATTTAAGCGTCTGTGTTTCAACCCTCTGTGTCAGTCCTCAAGTGTCAACACTTATGTTCTCTTTTTTAAGTTCGAGTTCATGATTAACAATTAGTTTCCAAGAACTTTGCTTTGTGTGATCCATCAGCCACAGCCAATGTGACAGTATTGTTTTTGTGTAGTTTCTGTAAATCCCAGTACGAACTTAATCATCTGTTTATCTGAAATCTTTGACTATGATGTGGATTCCGATTTGGGTGCATGTAAACTTTATAAATATCTCTTGTTATTGTTATTGTTAAGGAGGTAGGTAAGCTATTTTGTACTTTGTTCCCTTATCTTTGTTTCAGGTAGTTACTTTTAAAACAAAGTCTGTTTTGTTTATTGTTTCTGTCTTGTCTGGTGCTGAAGAAAATCCTGTGTAAAGGAGAAAAAGAACGTCAAAATAAACTAATGACACTTATCTCTCTGGTGTAAGCTCACTGAGGGTTTTTTTGTTGTTGTTGCGGCTAACCCCTAGACGACAAAACATAACATACACTCTCAATTAGATCGACTGAAGATGAGTCCTTAGTTACCAAACACGAAATGTGTCCCAGCTGGCATTTTAACGTGGAGTCAGCGTTGAATCAACGTCGTGTCAGTGTTGGATAACCGTTGGATTTTGTTTAGGTTTTGCAAATCCAATCAACGCTGAAATTGCTACGTCATTCCAACGTCACGTTTGTCAACATAGGTGAATTTGCCAACATTGAATCAATATTGATTTTAGTTTCGATTTTGCAAATCCAATCAACGTTAAAATTCCAGCGTCACTAAAGTCCTGCTTTTCATGAATGTTTCAGGGAAGTTTTTCACATTTTCATGAGGTTTCAGTAACAACTTTTTAAAAGCAGGCTTTCACATATAAACATTTAAGGTAGTGGTGTCCTACTTACTGCTTCAGCTGCTTAAAGTATTTGCAGGGTGTTTAACATAACTAAAGAAACATACTAGAACATAAGAACTACAGTTTTTACTCCAGAGAAATAACATTAACAGTTTCAGCTCTGCTGCAAAACATGTCACATGTCTTCCTAGAATGGGTCAACAGCACACAACAGTTTACACATTTTGTACACTTTGTAAGAGTATTAGAGATACACGAAGAAGGAAGGTCTCCCAGGTGCATTCTCTAGCATCAGTTTCATCAGTTCATAGAAAATGTCTTTCAGGATATTCATGTCCCGTCCCTGTAAGTTTTAGAGTTTTTTAATGTATTTCAAGTCGTTGGAAACATCAGGGGAAACAGTAAATTCCTCATTTACAGAAACATTTAAATTCTCGATGGCTTGCTGCCCTCCAAATTCATCAGTATCTTCTTTAGGCTTTCAAATGTGAGTAGCTTAAATTGAGAGCATAGATCAGTACAAACAGCACAACTATTCCAAAGGAAATACTCTTCAAGTGATGTAGCAGCATCATGACCTGTATAACTACTCCAATATTTGCTGGATCTTCCTCAGATGCACCTTCTTTATGGATTACATAAAGCCCTAGAATGACCTCTGAAAACCCTCTCAGATTGTTTAGGGTTGCTGTCAAAAGAAAATAAACAAGAACAAAAATTAACACTTTGTCCAGTTTACTGATATATTAGGCACATACAGGTTAGAAATGTGTTTAGGTCCTAATAAAAAGCAAATATACAAACCTTGAATTCTTGAATGGGTGTTGTAATGTCCTTATTGAGGTACTTATTGATGTGTATGTCATCACACTATAAAATAATTAAACAATGTGAATTAATCTGGTTATACTTAAGCATTTGTAATTATTTCTATAACGAAATAAAATACATTTTACTCCACATTTTCTGCAGTTGGCATAACACGAGATATCTTCTGTCCGCAGGCCTCTCATTCGCGGTTGAAAACCTGATGCAGATTTACACACAGTGTATCTCTCCAGGCGAAAGAAATATATAATTACTGTAAATTTATTTATTGTATTTAAAATAAAAAATTATAACAGTGCCAGCCACCTGCTTCACTGGAGTTGATGCGGAGATTTATGAATAATCGCCTTCATCATTATTAATATCACTGTATGATAATCATTCTGATGATAAATCTGTTGAAACAGAAGGAATATTAATAGAATGGACTGATCTCGGTGGGCACGGTAAATGTGCCTAAAGAGAGTGTCCACAATTTAAAAGTGCAAGGACAAATACTTTATACACAAGAATGGCTAGACCTCTGCCCAAAATGTCTGTGTTTAAGCTTTGAATGTTTTAGTAAATCATACTGATAAACCAAAAATACTCTGGAATAATATAATTTTTACAGGTCTCTGAAATAGAAAAATAACATTTAGTTAAACTCTATGTAAAGCATTTACAACATAGCAGTAAAACAATGCCTGCTCAATTTCATTGGTATATAATTTGGTTAAATGCAAAAGTGTGCAGGTAGATAACATATATGCTTGATTAACTGTGTTTGTGGAATGATTCTGCATTAAGGGCAAATAATGTGGCGAGTTTTTCAAAATGATGCACATTTGTTGACCAGACATCTGGTATAATAATGTTATTTTCGGAATTATCATTCAATCATGTATGCATAAACTAACAGTTAACGTATCTAGGTTTCAAACAGAAGGCAGTAAACATCAAGTTTATTCTCCCAAAATAACTTTCCTCATGGCATTATGATTTGAATTCGCGTGAGACGTTAACTGATAGCAAAACTATAGCTGTTATAAGCAGGCCATAAGGTGAACCTAGAAAAAGTGGCTAGAAATCACTTTTCGTCCCCAGGTATGGGCACTACTTTTTAAATTAATTTCCGGATAGACAACAGTCTTACGGATTCTATGTTAAAAGTTCTCCACAAAAAATACTGCAGTTTTTTTGTCAGGATGCAAAAATGTGTATAATTATCATGCTGCTAGTTTGGCCTGTAACTTTATTAATATGCATTTAATCAAAACAAATTATATGTCAAATCCACATTTATACATGTAGCTACATATCTGAGACAGGTATTGGTGCATTAATCAACTCAATTTTGAAGGAAGACCATGAAATATAAAATTTTTGTAATGTTTTATTCATCAAAATGTTCAGTAGGCACTTAGGAATCACACAAAATTAAAGACAAAAACAGTTTTTGGTCCAAGTTGGCTAAATGACTTGAAATGCTGGACTGCTGAACTAATTCTTCAATAACAACAAATATGAAGCATTTTACAGCAGGTTCATTACAGCTCAAATCCAAGTAACCTGTGACACAGATCACCTTTACTCATCACCACTAGCCTTATCACTATCATCAGAACCATCTTCACATGTAGCTCTTTCCTCTGTTTCCTGGAAAACATTTGTGCAATTGAGAGTACAGGACAGATTTGCAGACATACAGGAACATCTTCCAGTCTCACATTTGCCTTGCTTGCAACTGCAGTGGACAACCTGCAACACACTATCAGGGGCTGGATTTTTAGTCATCTAGGTCACTGTTAACTGCCCATCCTCGAAGTGCCATCCTTTGCCAACAGGTGAAGCACACATTTTACCTATAAGAGAATGTCTCATTATGGCTGCTTGGTAGTTTGCCCTTTTGCAGTGTTTGTATCGTGCATCGTTCAGACTTTTAGCACATGATTGGCCATATAGGTGACAGACATATTTGCAAAGCACTTCAAAGGTAGACTGGCCCAAATTAAAACTGCTACCCAGATTTCTAAATGCAGTCAGGTATTCCTCTTTCTCACAAGCAACAGAAAATGACTTTTTCCCCCCTTGCCATAAAAGGCACTTGTAGAGTCACAGCCTGAGAAGGTATGGATCCCAATAAGTGCCAAACATATACTGTTGCCGAGAGCTGATGACACCTTACATAAGTCAATGATCGTCGTTTTGTTGCCAAGTCCAGTGAAAAAATACAATCTGCATGCTAAATCTGTCTGCAATCACTGCCACATCAGTATCAGGGCTCTTGATGACTATAGTTTGGTGTTCCTGTGCAGCATGTTTTGCAATGTTTTTACAAGGTGTCTGCCTCCGGCCCTTAGATGCAAGATAGACAATGGCTGCATCCAAAATCGCTTACTTCCCTACTATGTAGTACGTGAAAAACAGAATGCGAGGCGAGTAGTATGTCCGAATTCATAGTATCCGAAATTCAGTAGGCGAGAAGTAC
>JAUMHQ010030509.1:0-12233 GCA_032361165.1 Enteromius paludinosus | reverse complement strand
AATGAATCTAAAATATATGAAAGTCTAATGTTTATCAGTACATTACAGAGAATAATGAACTTTATCACAATATGCTAATTTTTTGAAAAAGACCTGTAATTTATTAATAATTAAAATTACACAATGTTTATATACATGAGCAGGTTTTTCCTTTTATTTTATTTATTTATTAGCCACACAATATTTGTTACAGGCCATTCATGACTTTTACTAGCCAAAATAATAATAGAAATTATAGAAATAACCAAAAGTCTTCAGTCATTTTTCGTTATTGCGTCAATGCTATTTAATGATAAATATGAAATTATTGAAATATAACTATAAAATAAGACGTGAATAGCAATTTAAATTACCCTGTTAAATGGTTTGATGGCTTGTATTTCCTGCAATTTAAGGGGGTAAGACTTGTAAGTCTTGTTCCTTTAAAAAATATTTAACAATAAACTTTATCTTACGTCACAGTCAACTATTATTTACTACTTTCCATTTCTAGTCAGAAGTGGGTGGTATGTATAATTTCAGGAGAAGGGTACGTTTTCATTCTGGAGAACATTCAATTAGAGAAAATTCTATATATTTGTGTCAGTATGAGATCATTGTCAGTATTTCTGGATTGTTTTCCTTAGAGATAAAGAGTAAAAATAATTAAGTCAATTTTATTAGTAGCTAGTAGCTATATTCATTAGCATACAGATTAGACTCAACATGAACCTACATGGCATACAAACCAAAAAAAATGTTTTTATTTCATGAGATCTTAAAAGTACGACCTTTATTAGCATTATGCATGTATATGGTATACAATTACAGCACTTTGTGTGGGTTGTGTTTAAGTATGTGTGTTCGTTTTGTTCTTCCCTGTGACACTGAGAGTGAGTGTATTGTTCTGGCTGTGACCTTTTCAAGCTCTTTCAGTTATTTTTGGCTTCTCTTCCCTGTTACCCCACTCCCTCCCCTGCTCTCTCTCCATTTTTACCCTATTACAGGGGACCTTGAGGAACAGCCGAAGGCTCAGAGAGGGTTAGACTGTCTTATATCCGTTTCTGCTTTGCTAAGCAGTACATAAATATCTCCCCCAAGTCAGAACTAGAGCTGGGTGATCTATTGAACTTTCATGATATATTTCTGATCAGTTGATTGGTGGATTCAATTAATCAACATTGCAAATCAATGGGAGATATCGTAAGTTACATTTAACATTGACAAAGATGGCATGAGAGTTGATGAGTTCAATTCGTTTTGGTGAATAAATTTTAACTGTCCCTTTAAGAAAGTTGATTCAAATGAGTCACGCTTGTTTGCAATTAGGGTTGGGCGATGTCGACCAATTTGGCATCGTGCGATGTCTAATGTGAAACATCGCGATGGACGATGGAATCGTCGTCACTGTAGGCGGCGGGTGTGGGGGAGGATGGGGCAAGCCCCGCCCCACGACTGACAAAACAGTGTTCGCCTGAGCAGGTGAGAGAGGATCGAGCGCATGAGTGATCGTGCACGAGTGCTTGAATTGCGCGCGGATGACACATCAAGCACGCGCGAGGGTTTGATATGAGCTCGCAGCCCCATTTCTTCGCATGTACATCTGTTTTCCTCTGGCGGAAATCATTTACAGCGCTCGCCAGCATCAGTGGTGCGCTCGCTTATTAATGGCATAGATTTGCCTCCATAGATTTAGTGTGTTTTTCGTGAGCTGGGTGCTGCGGCGGCGGGGCGGAGCATCGCGATGCCGGCTCAGCATCGTGATGTCTATCGGCCATCTGCGATGGATGATGCCATCGTCTATCGACCCAACTCTATTTGCAATGTTTTTAAAATCTTTTTTTATCAGTCAAAATGATTCAATAATATATGCTCATGGTTGTTTAATATGGAAACACTGATTTTGAGCTAAAATCACACCTCCATTAAAACTTTCTGAATCTGCTTGAAATAATGGCTGTTACGTTAAAATAATGGTTCATATTAAATCCATATATATCGGGACATCTATTCACTGTCGTCTCACGATATTGAGATGCAATATTTTTAGCTTTTTCTTCCAGCCATATTTACAACGCTGTACCACACCAACTCAGGTTCAATATTAAAAACATAAAGTTCCAGATTTTAAGGACAAGTGTTCTAGAACTAGGATATTAAACCTGTTTCTGTGTCAACTACAGGTTTGATGTATTGCTATATTGGTGTATAATGTGAAAAAATTAAGTAAAGACCTTGAGAAAGGAATGCAGCATCGCTCTGAATTCATCCATGGATGTTCCGCGGGTGGGTTTATCGTAGAGGCTGTTGTCATGCCGTAGCAGAGAGTCAGGACCGTTTTCTCCTCTCATGCTCTCTTCAATCCCACACTTCACCAATACAGCTTTCTCCTTCCACACAGCACTGTATATCTGCAATACAGTATATTACATACAAAAACATATTATGTGTGCCAGATGAAATTGTATATATGTACTTTTACATTGCGACCAAACATGTAAAAAATATGTGTATTACAGTATAGATATATACGTAAATATATTAGAGTAGTTACAACATGTATATATACTGTACACACACATGTATATTACATAAAAATACATATGTGTCAGATGTAATTGTATATATGCTTATATATATATATATATATATATATATATACATATATAATATGCTGAATAATAATAGTAGTAATTACATTAAAAACAAGATGGCAAACTAATTTTAAATATTTTATTATATAAAGTAACATTTTTAGCTGCGTTGACTATTTTGGGAATACAATTGGTATGGAAAATGATCATTTAAATATTACCAGGACATTGTTTTGTGCAAATCATATATCTGTGTGTTTACCTGGTGCGTCGGCGATGTTGAAAGACAGCGCTGAAGAGACAGTGTTTTCTCTTCGCAGAGAGACTTGCACGCAGACCCCGAGATAATACCTCTGCGGTAATGATCACACTGAAACACACATAGGAAATGGACAAGCATTAACCACAAACATCCTGATACAAGGCTGTTCAAGAAAAGATGACAATAACAAGAGAATGAATTGGCCCATCAGCGGACAGAGGGCGTCATTGCGCCATGATGGACTGGCGCTTGGGCAAACGACGGCCCACAAACACACAGATTAGCAAAGTTCTCGCTTTTCCTTCTCGTTTTCATTTCTGATATCTACAATATAAGTGATTGTGTGTCGCAGACAAGAGCTAAAAAGGGCTTTTCCTGCTCTCTGCCACACTGAGCGACTACACTACAACACCAACACACACATATATAGATGTATATTCTGACATCATTTTAGGGATCTGAAAGCCAAAATGTTTTTAAAGGGATTGCGCATCATAAAAAAGTTTTCCCCCAACTAGTACCTTTTAAAGGAACAGCTCGCCCAAAAATGAAAATGTGTCAAAATATGGTTACCCGTATTCTTCAAATATTCTGTTTTGCATTTAGCAGAAGAAATAAACTCATACAGACTTGGAACAATTTGAGGGCGAGTAAATGATTTTACATTTTTTGGGTGACCTATTCCTTTAAATCTAGGTGGATAGGTTGTATGGCCAGCTTTTTACGTTACTTTTTTGTCATTTTAAAGATTGGCCACACTACTAGTTACGATATACTTCTAATCGTTCCACTAAAATGATCTTTTAAAGAAAAACTATATGACGGTGAACGTTAATCATCACAGTAAGAGGAAGTTGCACTTTGCTGAGGGGTTAGCGTTTACATCCTGGATACCGAATTTGTGATTAAACGCAATTGTGCTGCATAATTAGGCAAAAAAAGGGAATATTTAAATTTGGCATTATTATCATGATCTGTCATCTCTCTCGCTTCCTCTTAACATTCCAGTTCCTCTCTCATCCTGCAGTTCCTGTCAGTGAAATGTTAGATGGCAAAACAGCATAAATATTACACCATCTGTGTGTATGGACTGTATGTGAACACACTGAAGTGTTTGTCAATCATCGTGAATCATCCTCAGACACTCACTCTCTGTCTTTAACTGCAATGCAATAAAGTGGCAATTCCTGTCTATTCCATGTTGGTGTCTCCTAAAAGGCGAGGGAATGGCGCCCATGGGAAGGGATGTGCACCTAAACTCATGCATTATGGAGGATGTTGAGCCCATGACTTACGATGAGCATGGTACAGACGTGTCCTCTGCAGAGCTCGGAATAAGAGGAATACTGCATGTAGATCACCCAGCTGGCCACCAGAATCCCAAACCACATCACCAACAGGTACTTGACCTTAACTGCAGGTAAACGGGACTGAAAGACATAATAAACACAATAATATTTCACACAACATATATAAGCTCTCATATCTATTACTCTTTTAATGCTGATTTTTTTTTTTTGCTTTTAGACATGCAAATAATACATATCAGAATTTTGCAAAGTGGCTTTAGTGTAAAATAAATCATGCAATTTTACTATAACATCTACCATTAACAGTTTTCTTTAAAGAATATTAATTTTAAACTAAAAATAGAAATTTTCAAATTAGAAATTAATTTCAAATTGAAAATTTAAATCAAATTAAATTATTACCCATGCCACTTTCATGCTGAAATAATTTGAATACATATTAAAATTTTGCCATCATGCAATAGTTTATCTAGTCATAATTTGCCAAAATATTAAATAAAATTTTTTTTTATTTTATTTATACACATATACATATATATACACAAACCATTTTTATAATTTTATAAATCATATTTTATTGTGTTAGTTAGCTGTATTGTTTGTTGTTGTATTTAATAAAAACAACACAACTGCAGTTTGATTGATATTAACGCAGGATAAATTAATTAATTAATTTTGCATATTAAATGAATTTTTTTTTCTGTTCATATTAAATGAAAATGTAAGATTTAATGAGGTACATTATGTCTCAAATGTTTTGCTTTGACCGGTGACACCGGAATTGTACACAGGAAGGTCAATGTGGTTCTAATTTCTTATTGTAAGAAAACATTTTATTGAATTACATTATGAAATATGATGATGATGTTGTTATGTCCATGCCAGGGAGGGGTGCTCTACATGTGTCATCGTGTGTTCATTTGAAAAACCTCACGAAAACTGTATTTCAACATAAAACAAGAATTGGGAACTTGGCTTGCAATGTGAACACAGCTTATGCTACTTTGAGTGGCTGAGAGAGAGAAAATGACCTGAAAGAGATATTAGTGGTCATTAAAATGTGCTCTAACAAGATTAACTGTAGTCTCTTGGACAGTTTTCAGGTGTAAAAGGGCAGTGAATGCCAAAGGCAGCAACTGTTCTCTGTGCTGGATTGAAAAAGCGAGTGTGTGAGACTCTGTGAAAACACACATATCTGATTACTGCCTGTTGATACAGACAACGGTTATTAGATCCCTAAATACACTCAGTGTGTGCGCTCGCGGAAAACAAGGCCTGACCACGCAATCCACTTTAAAATACATTTATGCCGTATAAATATGCATCGAAACCTTTAAAGGATCAGTTCACACTAAATGTTGTGATGTTTTATCAGCTGTTTGGACTCTCATTCTGACGGCACCCATTCACAGCACAACACGAGTCATTTAATGCTAAATTTCTCAAAATATGACTCTTTAACTCTGTATCAGTCAGTATCTTCAATATCGGTCTGTTCCTTGCATAAAATGATGATACGACTTCAGGAGACCTGCAATATGGAGTATAAGTCATACGGAACACTTTTACAATATTTTTATAATGTTTTGCATCATTATTTCAGACTGAAAGCCTCAGTCCCCATCTACTGTAATGTAATGGGGGGGGGGGGGGGAGTTTTCATAATGACAGAATTTTCATTTTATAGCGAACTGTCCCTTTAATAATGGTCTGTTGTCTGCTTAACCTGAGGAACTGTGCTTTTGTGTAACTTCAGGTCAAATCCCTGCTGTTTTCGTTCTCTTGTGAGAGAGAAATGAAAGATGCATTTGTCATCTGTGACATCTTCAGCGCAGGGTTCAGCAATGAATCTGACAGAGTTGACCTACACCGTCTCAAACGGTCACAGTGTGCACTTACAGTGAGTGCACTTATGAAAGAGGGCTCTTAGTGCGGATCTACAGAAATACTGTCAGCATACCGTGTGCATTAAGCACTCAGACCAGCCGTGTGTGTGTGATTAGCCAAACCTGGAATTAACGGCAACAATTAAAATGACAGTTCCTTTTTCATTTGATTTATGTACATTGCCTTTTAAAAAACAGAAAAAAGCAATACAGTGATGTATGATGTATAAGGATCATATAATGCATATTGTCGCACTGGGTCAAAAATACAAAAATGGCAACATATATAACATTAACTTTTTTTTGCTGGGCAAAAATTGTGCAGTTCTTAATAAAGAGTTAGATTGTGTGACAACTAGCCCCAGTTTTCCTAATCATGGTGCTGAATGACTTCCATATTCATGCATCACGCTATTATTTACATATTGTTCATACTTTAACACATACAGGAAACACATACCATGATTTTTATGCCCAGAAACATGGTAATACCATGGTACTTTAGTGTTATTTCCAATGCTTTGTAAGGTTTCTAAAAGGAAAAATAGAACCGAACATTGTTATTCTAGTGAAAAGTTACCTGTAGACCCTTAGATAAGGGACAGAAGAGCACCAGGTGCACCAGCCTGCGTAAACTCCTCGGCATCTTCACAGCAACACTGATGATGCACAACACACACAAAAAAAGATTGCTCTCCAAACACCGCCTTCACTTTCTCATCTCGTCTCCTCCGTTACATGCGGCGCCCCAGCAGTGTTCAAAGCGCAGACAAGAGCGAAAATACACATCTACTCTTATTTTATCGCCATGTGCTTTCGTTTCGAGATGCAATCGGCCGTGCGATGGAGAAACATCCCATGCTGCTGGTGCTCAACTCAAGGACACGCGCGCACGCGCTGCATCCAGAGACGCGCGAGCTCCGGGGCCATCATCCTCGCGCGACGAGATGCGACGCGGCCAAAGATGCGTTAAAAACCAGCTCTGGCATTTGCGCGTTATTTAGACCGATGTTTGACTCTAAGGGACGTATTGACCCAAAGATCAGCGCGAATCTGGTGGATGAGATGGTGCTGGAATGAGAATCACTGACGATCAGCTGGAGACGCGGCCTCGCTGCGACTCTACAAAGCGTCTTAAAGGGGAAGAGACCCTGGTTCACGCTACCGACAGAAAACAAACGACACTGTCTCTTTAAATGTCGTCTGATTACAACAGAATAGAAATAAAGGGAAAATGGGCTCTCTTAAAATATAATAAAAAAGAGACCATTTTATTTTTTTCTTAAATACATTTATCTAAACGTTTTCTTTTAATAAAATAACATACGAACATTCATTAACTTTGACCACAGACATTAGTTAAGATAAAATAGCTTTAAATGTGATGAACTACCATAAAACGAAAATAGATACCTACCGTGAAGATGGCCTAATATTAATTATGGCTTAAACAAAAATTGTATACATATAGGGAATTACTTTAAATAGAATGGAATCGAAAGTAAGTAATATCTATAAATCCAACCATATTTTCTTCACATTGGGTAGATAATTTATCACTAATAATTATTAAAAAAACGTAGTGTGTGTGTATATATATATACATATGTTATTTATTAAAAGGAAATATAAAAAATAACCCTTAATATGTGATCACAGACTAAAGATTACATAGGATAAAATGTAAGAATCCAATTTAACTCAACAAACCTTTTTGTTATTGAATCTCTTTAAATGTGACCACATTGAAAATGAGAGAAAAAAGGTATACTTTGAGTATTTTGGTGAATGAAATGTCAGAATTATTATCAGTAAATTTGATTTACTTTACTTATTTATTTATTTTCTTAACAGTAAATATCTAAATCGTGAAAACACATGCAACAATTTAGTTAGATTGGTGATATTAAGTTGTTTAAAGATCAAGTTAAACTGTCTGTACAGTTTTATAATGCATGTGTAAAGTGTAGGCCACTTTTTGTGCTATTTTGAGTCTCTCTAGTTGCCCTTTTCTAATGTCACATCTACACATTCCTTCCACGGCCAGGGTTGTGTTTGGACAGGTTTGATTTTGCAATCATGATGGAGTGTGAAGACAGTACAGTATGGTCACTGCAAGTGCAAATATGTGTTAAGGGTGATGGGCGTGTTACCTTCTATAGAATAAAATTTTGTTGCATAAACAGTTTTCAAGTAAAATGTTGTGCAATAAATCCATGTACAATTCATGTTAAGGACAACAGAGGGAGATAAAGGTTCATGGAGAATTTAGTTGGTCTAAAAATAGAAATGTATTAAAAAACATACAGATTTATTACTTTTTGTTAAAATAGCTAATCTATTCAATGATAAAACACCACTTCTTGTTATATTTCTGGATGACCTTTATATGAAAGTCCATACAGTTTCTCATTAGTGTGACAACATCTATTCTGGGACAAAGTTTAACTCAAAAAATGTCACTGACATGATGTGGTTCATTGAACGTTACACTCTGACGTCATGACATGAAGAAACTCTGCTGTGATTGGCTGTTTAACTCAGCTGAGAAAACGTCAGTTTTATGACATCAAAACAACTCTATATAAGATGTATATTCAGTGTGGTTGCTTTCATGTGTCTTTGAAGAGGGTTCACACTGAAGTTCATGCTGACATAATAACACACACACAAAAAGTAAGCACTCAAAACCATACAATTTCATTTTGTTTGGGAATAAACACACACACACACTGTCACAGATCTGAAACTGTGGTCAGGTCACATTTAAACACCTAAGTAACTGTGTGACCACAGCATGAGGATCTGCTGTATCAGATTACACTCCCTGATCAGCCATTTAATCTTGTTAAATGCACCTCTTATAATCCTTAATCTGCTTACCCGCTTCTCAACACTTGGCATTGTGATTTTTCCTACAAGCATTCTAAAATAGTAATAAACTCAATGTTAGGGAAACTTCTCGTGCAATATAGCAACGTTATTTTAGTATATTTCAAATAGTTTCCCCCCTTTTTTGCATTTTCTATTTTTATTTTAGTTTTTAGTCATTTAAAAAAAATACATATATAAATAAAATAATAAAAATGTCTTAATACATTAAATTATTTATATTTTAATTTAATATATAATTAATATAATATAATTAAAACATAATTAAATATATTTATATTTTAATTCAGTTAACATTTTATTAAGAATAAATGTTAAACGTTAAAAAGAAAATGTATGAAATAATAACTGAATATATCATATTGTGTTAATCTACAATCAGTGTGTGTGTGTGTGTGCTTTGCCTATGGAACAACTTTTTTTATTTAATGCACACACATAAAATAGTGAATGAATGAATGAAAGAATATATCGATGGATGGATGAAAACATACTGGTAATTTTCTGCGAGGACATTGTCAGGTAATTTTTATTTTCTGTTAAAACACAATGCAAATTTAAAAAAAAAAAAAGAGAAAACTGTAAAATTTAAAAATTAATATGGAAAATTGCTTCAAATGAACGCAGTGCATTGTGCTGAAATAATAATTATTAATGCACTGCAGATTTTTCACGTTTATTCAACTATAAACCCTGTTTTTTTATTTAAAAATCATGTAAAATACCCACACAGATTGGATAAAAGCATGCACAGTTTGTGCAGACACATTTGCCTTTCCCTATAGATATTTACATAATCAAATCTAATGTAAATATTTTATTTAGGTGGGATAAGTGCTCAGGACTTGTCCCTGTAACTGGATGGTCCTGTTAACAGTGAAGAACATTTTCATAAGAAACTGCACACTGCATTGTTCCAGAACATTCCAGGCTTTTCTTTACACAATCCAAATGTGGGCACACACGTCTTTGTTAAAATAAATTCGTTTCAGGTAACGCTGCACCAAACACACATGACAGGGAAACACAAGCAACCAGTACCCGGAAACACACACATGGGAGGGATTCAAACTTACAGCAGGAGCTTTTGTGCATAAAACAGAGCGTGGGGAGTCAATTCATCTGAGCGAATCGGTTCGTTCGGACGGTTCGTTGAAAACGGTTCAGTCTAATCATCATTCAGTGGTTCTCGTCTAGTAGTTAAGATTTTACATAGTAGTTAAGTTCTTACATAAGCAACGTGACATGTAGTTTTAATTTAGCTTTAATTATTTAAATATGATTATTTATTTGTTGCGTTCATTCTATTAAATGTATTTTATGTATTGCTTTGCATACTGCCAAAGCATAAATATACATGCAAACAGTAACAGAAAAATGATCAAATAAATAAAAGAAAATTATTTTAACGGTGAATAATAATAATATGATAAAGAATAGATATTCGCTAACATTATGAACGTATTTCGTATTAGTATAATTACTATTTTTAGAAGTGTTTTTGAATATAATATTAATAAAGCACAAACAGTGACAGAAAAAAGATCCACTGTCAGAAAAACACAAATGCAATATATTCTATTGAATTTTTTTTTTTATTTATTTTTTTAACAATCATAAAACAACATAAAACAACGTTTAGCTGTTTAAACTAAACAGCTAAACTTGGTGGAAATTTCTAGTTGGAAGCGAGTCATCCCCCACCGACAGAATCATCTCAAAGAACCGGTTCAAAAGAACGATTCGCGAATCGAACAGCGCTAGTTACACACAGGCAGACGGCCAAAGGTTACACACGCAGCGCTTCAGTTGATAACCCTCGCCTGGCTCTCCATAAACCTCCGCTTCTTGTTGACATCCACCTCATTCGCCTGGTATTACGTAAACGGCAATCAGGGAGTACGGTAAAGTTGCTCAAGGGTGCGACTTGGACGCGGTGTCTGATGTAGACTCGGTTCTGAGCTGATCCCCCTCCACTCACACCGCTGGCCTTCTATCATTTCTCGACAGCCGGGAAAGAGGCGCTGGTCGCGGGAATGGATGCCGTGTGGATGCTGCCTGTACTGCTGGTGCTTCCGCTCCTGTTATGGACCAGCAGCACGTTCGTTTTTTATTTCAAAAAGTGCTTTTATGTGGCGTACATGATGCTGCTGGCCGTTATCGCCATACCGATTTGCATTCTGAAAAGCGGCGGCAGGGACATTGAGAATATGAGGTGAGCTGTCAACAACCCAAGTCACATAATGTTCTGGGTTTCTACTCTCGTGCATTGCTTTAAGACATTGGGCTGTCGTTGTATGTGGTTATAGAGTGTTACAGTAACAAATATGGCTTTGAAACCTATCATAACATACATTGCATTGACTAAAACAGGTTGCTATATACATAAAGTCATACATATAATCATGTAAATCAATGTAAAATGCTCTTTTATGCGCCCACATATGACTGAAAAGCGAATGCAATTGTGACGGAATGCATTGCATCTGTTTACCCCGGACAGATGTTCGGATCACGGCTGTAAATCTTTAGCCAGCTCGCTAAGTGCAGTTCACGCGAGAACACATGCAGGCCTCTGTATAGTATATTTAATGGGATATCTGGGTGATGCATGAATACATTTAGCTCTGCGCGGTTTATCAGCACAAGGAGATGCAAATATGTGTTTAGCGCGCGTGCATTTTGCCTCTCGCGAGTGTTTAAGCTGCTGTAGCGTCTTGTGCAAGCCAGAGATGGCGACCTGCGCGTGTGTTTGTTTTCTGATGATATGCTGGGAAGGTGTAAGTTAAACGGATGTGGGTGGGTAGTAACGCATGCTGCAGTTTGTTTCGAGCCAGGACCTTCTGGTTTGTATTAATGAGGTCGTGATGGATTGGTCTCATGGCTCCGCTGGGGCAGAGTTCACGCTGGTCGATGGGGCCAGATTAAAACCAACAGTCACACGCGGTCCACACACTGGACAGTTGATCGATGGAATCGCGGATTCCAGGCCATCAGTTTAGAATCAATGTTCGCGCCGAAAATCACTTCGAAACCTTCCGCAACACTCTAGAATGTTGCTGCCATGGTAACGGATATTCTAGAACAGTGGAACTTCCCTCGCTGTCAAAGTCAACATTCAGTGATT
The DNA here is from genome assembly GCA_032361165.1 of Enteromius paludinosus. Taxonomy (NCBI): domain Eukaryota; kingdom Metazoa; phylum Chordata; class Actinopteri; order Cypriniformes; family Cyprinidae; genus Enteromius; species Enteromius paludinosus. The sequence goes on along the minus strand of JAUMHQ010030509.1, from coordinate 183 downwards.
GACAGAAACGTGGACCGTCTGTATACACAAATAATGTGGGGTCAGTAAGATATTTATGGTTTTTAAAGAAGTTTCTTATGCTCATCAAGGCTGAATTTATTAGATTAAAACTGTAATATTGTGAAATATTATTTAAATTTAAAATAACTGTTTTCTGTGTGAATATATTTTAAAATGTAATTT
>JAUMHQ010030367.1:0-12239 GCA_032361165.1 Enteromius paludinosus | reverse complement strand
TTTGTTTTAGTTATGTTATGTGTGTTTATGTTCAATTTAGTTTGGGTGGGTTTGGTTCATTTTCAGCCATTTTATAAAAAAGTTTAACGGTTACCATCACTGAGAGAGATGTGTAGGGGAGTCACTTGTTGATATTGCCCTGCTGCTAAGTTTTTAGCGCAGTTCAACTCAGTTGACTGGGCTTCCTTGAATGAATTGCTCATGAGGCTCATATAGTGTCTAATGTCTATAATACGATAGAAAAATGCTCTATAAAGAATCTAACATGTGTTTCTATCTTCAATTCACATCTTGCCCCTATCAGCAAAATAGGGCACCCGCCCCCTAGAAGTTCACTGCACGGCCCTGGTTGTTAGTAAGTCACCCGCCGAAATTTTCACACCCATCGGTGTTGTATTGAAATTGCATGCTCATGCTAAATTGCTCTGTTTGGTAAAACCCACTCAGATCTGTTGATATTTGCATTATTTAAAGCATATTTATACTATACTTAACTAGCATCATGAGTACAACAGCTGTAATTATAATGACTATAGCAGCACTCCCCTATGATTGCCATTAAACCAGTTGTTCCCATATCCTACTATCATTCTCATTATAATCACTGCACTGCACTGAAGCATGTGAATAAGCAGATTTCTTTTTCTTTTCAATTTGTTGCTTTTCCATTTTATTCTTGATGTGAACAGGCCAGCGTGCGTTCTTGAGTGAGTGATTGAACTGTGTCTGCTCCCAAAGGTATTTCCCATGCTGCCTCTCTCTTCAAGCAGGTTCGTTATTCTCTGCTCTCTTAATAAACAATATAATCTTGGCTATCTCAACTACATAATTGATCACTTACACACAGTTCTGCCTACCCACAAGCTAGCATTTGTTGATGCGAAATGTTCTGCGGGCGTTCGCTGAGCTAAAGTCATCATGATTCAGCACAACAATCTACCTGTTTTGACCTACCGATGAATTCGACTCAAAACTTGCGCTCTGCTGAGAATACAGATCTTGCTCTCTAGTGGCCAATTACACAGCAAGTACCCCACATCACTCACCCGTTTACACAACCTTTAGCCGTTCTGCTAACAAAGGGAAGACTGCCTCTCCGGCTGTTTCATTGTTGGACAAGCACAGATAGCTGATAGATGTCCTACCGCTCTGAATCAAACAACAAGCGAGCTGGCAGCGCTAACATCCAGCCAATCAAAGCCGAGCTGCAGCGAGCGAAGAGACCTGACGGTGCAGGAGGGTTTCTGTGCACACCATCCTTATCACCACAAACATATTAAGTGATGTTTGCTAAAGCAAGCAAAACTATTACTATAGCGCATACTCAGAATTTTAAATGAGCCATTAACCTCTTTAAGTATTACAATTCAGGCCTTAAGAATTCACAGGGACTACCTGGTAAACCAATCAAATTGTAGCAGTGATGCACATTCAAGCATCACTTAAATTTATTTAAAGAAAAATGTACAAATATAGCTTCTTTTTTGATTCTGTGCAAGACACGGAGCAGATTTGGTGCTGATTCAGGTCTGTATCGATTGGTTGTCTTTATGCCCAAATCCTGTCTGTTTAAGTTTGACACATTAGTCACAGAGAGGAAATGAAGAGAGTCATTTGCGGAAGCAAACTGACAGATTGGAAGACAAAGACAAAACTAGGAACACGTTAGCTCATATTAATTGTGCTGAATTAAACTGTTCAATGGATGTATATGGACATAGCATAGTTCTTTTACCCCTGTCAAAATGTAGACAGCGGCAAAATAGGTTGCCTGTTTATAATACATTTATTGTTACTTTGCACATGGCCTCAAGCAATATATACAGTAAAAACATCTGCAAAATAAGTATACACATTGAAATTGCTTTCTCCAGAAGGCACCTCAGCGCAGGAAGGAAAGGGGGTTAGTGGTGTGGGCCATTGTGTACATCTTTGATATATGTACAGTATGTGTGCACAAAACATTAGACGAAACAGAAAGGCTGGTAGCATTGTTAATATTTGATAAAGACTCCTTGTCATCTCCAACACCTACAGCACTGACAGCAGCACAATACACATCAGACGGAGAAAGGTGGTTTTTCAAATCTGCAGCTCACAGTGACTGGCATCCATTTATCTCATTTCTCTTATTTCCTATATTCAACCCACCCAAATGTCTGGAGCATCAACATGATAGAGATCAAAATACTGCAGACAGAAAACAATTGCCGGTTGGCATACAAGCGGAAGCGTCTCATTTACACCAGTGGGACGCTGTTGCATACCGTGTACGGATGCGTTTTATCAGGGCAAGCTCAGGAGCGCAAATACAAACAACAGAAAAAGTCTTTTTCATGTCTTACAAAAGCTTTAGAAAAGGAAGGAATGTTGACAATGCCATTCACGTCTAACGCAAACCCCTGGTGAATCTCCGAGAGGCGCTCACGCATCTCGACATGAATTGGACCACACAGGCTTTAAAAACCCTGCCAAAACAAAACCAGGAAGAGCTCTTGGTAAAGATTCAGTTAATGTTTGGACATCGGACGTTTGGGGGACATTATTCACGAATCGCTGGATAATCATGCTAAAACATACAGTTGGTGTGTTGATGACTCAAACCTGCGGGGGGACTTCAATCTGTCTTAATGATTTGCAACATCCATTAGCAAAGCATGTTAAAAAAACAGGGCAGGTTTCTTGGCTCACTGAGCTGGATCATGAACAGGAAGCTACTGAAGGGACGCATTAACAAGCATACTGTATGCAGTATTCGTGCAGGCGGAAAGGCTCTCCGAACAGCAACTCCATCCAGGACACTATGGTTGAGATTATATAAAGCATGTACCATGATTTGATTGAACATTTGTTTTGATTTATCCGATATTGCTGTGCTACAAGAACAAAAGAACATTATGCAACACAAATGAGGTACCAAATAAACAATTAAACTTGACTAATCAGCTAGCGAAATATGGCTGTACTTGGAGGCTAAAACGATGGAAGATAGAACCACAAAGAACAATGAGAGCCAAGAGAAGTCCGCTGGGAATTGGACAGTCATGTGCAAGTAGACAGAAAGTAATTAGTAGTAGTAATTAGTCTGACATGCTGGTAGTTTAGTTCTATAGCTGGTGTCAATAGTCAATAGTCAATAGAAATGTCAATTTGACTGTGTATAAAAACATCTCTCTACATATACAGTATAGATATAATATAGAGTAAGATTGCTTTAAATTTTACATTAATGTTACCTTGAAATAACACCAATAACATCCTTTCCAAATGGTCCCTGAAGCCGTATTGTCAAAGCTGTAGTACAGACTCATTCATGGTCTTGGACAAGAGCATAATCCAATTGTTATTCTCAGATGTAATGAAAGTTGTGGAAACAAACTCAAGCGGACTTGATTGTGAAGTGATGACAACATTCAGTTCTGTTCTAACCATCAGAAACACAATGAAGGTCCCTTAAGAAAAGGAGTCTGCTCTGACCTTTCTCCAACACTTCAGTTGTGTTGCATGTCCCCTGCAGTCTTCTGTCTGGACCACGTGTTCTCCCTGCATAATGTCTAGTCTCCTGATGCTCAAGAATTCCACTATTGATGCCTCTGGGGTGGATACTGGTAATCCATTGCAAATAAGAGGAAAATAAAGGGGCCTAAGACAGTCCCCTGGGGTACCCCAGTGTGACTCCCACCAACGTACCGCCAGGCGGTTACCTCACAGACATTGCAGGATGGCGGAAAGAGCAAGTTGTTAAGTAGCAGGGATTTAAATAGTTGAAATACATAACGAAACCTCTGCCAATAGTGGTTTAGTACGGTTTGACGGATGTTATCACGTCTCTTCTGTCTGATGTCTATTTAATTAGCAGCAGCTAAAACAAAACTCGCTAAACTGAGGGCTTCCATTGTTTTAATAACTACAGTTCATTGTTTTGGTTTTCTCTGTGTCAATCATCAAAGATGCTGGAGTGAGTTTTTCTCCTTATACCCATGGAACGATCATTTTGGGGATTCACTTCCGCATTTAAATGTACAGTGTGCACATGGCCTATATGATTTACACTGTTCAAGCACTTTTATCCATATGCACTTGAAACTAATAATAATTTTCCCCTCATTTATAAAATCTGCTAAATACAAGAAAAATAAAACAACTCAGCAGTTCAGAATTCTAAACTAAAGTTGGCGCAGATAGCCATGTGGGCAGTGTATATACCGTGCTGTTGCACTGTGCTGTTGTTTATTAACCTTTTCTGATTCTGCATTTCACTCTCTCCCTCCCACTCATCTTCCTGTCGTTTACCAACCTATCAATATAAAATATTTTGTATATAAATAAAATAATTAGATAATAAGAATAATAAGAATTCCAAACTAAACACTTAACTGTGAAATCTGTTTAGATGGCTGTCTAGGTTTCTAAGGTTTTAGAAATGAGAGCTCTTCCTCACACATACTAATTTTGCAGACTACTCTCTTCACATGGCTTGTGATTAAAAAATACAAGATGCAATTCAATATCCAAGGTGAAATGGTATGTTTGTATGTGAAACTACCATATTGAAGACGTGGACTTGTGGAGTGTTTGCAAGCTCGGTTACGAGTTATGTCACAATCACTTTGCTTGCATTTTGTTCCTGCTTTTAGTTTCTAAAAGATTCAATTCAGCATGCTTCAAAATGTGTTTAGTTCTTGGGATTGTTTTCGTATTACTCTGAGCAATAGAAAACCTATTTCTTTGTGATTAGTGACTTTTTGTCTGCTTGCTTGACTGTTCTGTTCTTTTTTAAATTCTGTTATGCCAGATCTTTATGGAATTCCATCTTTTTTTTTTTTTGCAGAAGCTTTAAATAGCTGGCTTTAATAACTGGAAAAATAAATAAATAAATATACTGTAGTACTGCTTAGCTTTTGGTAAACTAGTCTCATCCTAAGTGACCTCCCTCATCACAAACTGGCTGGGGTGTATATCAGAAGCCATATAACTCTAGCTTTTTTTATTTAAATTTTAAAAAGCAAAGCATCTACATGGGCAGCTTTGCTAACCCTGATGTCCACAGAGCCCTTGGTTGGCAGCCAACTGTTCAAATTGGTTTCACAAATGTGTCATATCAGCCTCATAGGGAGAACTCTACACCAGTCTTAGTGGTGACAGCGAGTGCTGGAGCTGAATGATCCGGATCCTTTGTGTTTTCCCAGGTAGGATTAGGAGGAGGGGGGAATGATATCCTTAATACAAGCTGCCGCCCCATGGGCCTGACTGCTGATCTCATCTCTACAGACCTGCTCGGGTACTCATGTAGCACTTACGCGCTCTCTCATTCCTCCATTCTATCTTTCATTCATTTCTTTTCCTCTCTCTTTCCTCTGCTGTCACCCAAAGGGAGCATACGTGAGTTGATTTAATCTGTGCGAGCCGGGTGGAGATGCCCGAGAGGTTTTCAGTGACCCGTGAGCCAAAACTGAGAGAGTTAGAGAGCGTGAGAGGGATGGGAACAAACAACTTAAACCAACACAGATAACAAACGAACAGATGGAGGAAAAAGCGGGTGAAATATGGATGTGCATCACCAGTAAAAAGTTTCAAATGGTTTTGAAAGAAACGCACCGCTCTTTTCCATTTATTTGTTCAATGTTCTGAAATAGTATTAAAATTTAAAATAACTGTGTTCTATTTAAATATACTGTAACATTTAAATTGTTCCTGAATATTCAGCATCATTAATCCAGCCTTTAATGTCAAATGATCCTTTATAAATAATTTTAATATGCTAATTTAAAGGTTTCCTCAAAATATATTTCCCCCAAAAATATTATGAACCAACAATAATTCATATAACAGATGCTCTTTACCTGTTCCATTCACACAAAACAGATGCAGCATTTCTCAAAATAAACCAAACTGCACAGGGGAATATAACCCTTCTCATGAAAATCTGTAAAAAAGGGATAATACTTTAAAAATATAATTTGTGCATTTGATCTCATTTTAATTACCACTCTCTTTGCTGCTGACCTTTCATAATCACATCCATCCATGCAAACAACCACAAATGATTGTGGCTTTAATTAAACTTTTTTTTTTGTTTGTTTGTTTGTGAGTCTTCCTTCTGCCTTATGCATGTTCACTTCAGCTTTTGTTGGGAAAGATCTATCCATCAGTGTTTGTTGTTATGTTTTTGGTGTGAAATGGACTTCTGAAATGGCATCTGCATACATTTTAGAACAGCCTCAGTATTGACGGTGCACCTGTGACGCTTTAAACACCTCCCTATGTAGGCAGCTCACTGCAGAGTTTGTTATTCCTCTGCTCTGCTGCCTCATTATCTGCTCTTGACAATACAAATGCAGCAATTTATCTGCATCTTCATGCGCATTTGTTTCAGTTCCTGTTTCTTTACACAATTACACACAACATTCATCACAAGCTTACATATTATAAATGACAGTGTCATAATATGACTGCAGGCAATTACTACTGGCTAACTACAGTTGACTAACAAGCCTCGCCACATCTCCAAACACCTCAAATTTACCATATTCCATGTGTATTCCACCACAGCACATCTGAGCAAACCAGACACCATTCTTCACAGAGGAACAAATAAGAAACAGGACCAGAGGGCTAAGATAATTTCTTCACATTGTCTGTATGGGAGCCCAGTGGTGCACTGCGAGTGAGTGTGTGAGTGCGTGTGTGCATTGATCGTGGCAGAGCTGTAATCTCATTAAGGCTGGTCTGATTTATGGAGAGAGGAGCGATACGGGTCAGGGTTATGGAAACCACACTGGACCTCCTCTTTCAAACAGGTCACACACACACAAGCGGGGGTCAATTGACTCTGTACTCACGTACACACACACACATACTCAACTTACTGGTCATTATGGGCTTTTTGGAGAGCAAATGAGGGGCGAGTTATTAATCATAGCTTTAACAAGGTGACAGTGTTCTGTGCACTAACCATCAGAGGAACAAGTGACTCAATAACACACCCTTTGACCGGAGCCAAGAACTGAAGATAATAGACTATTTAGTGGTGGGGGAAAATGTGTTTGCTGGTGTGTGTGTGTGTGTGTGTGTATATAATACCTCAAGTTTGCATATCCTTTGCAGAATGTCCAAATTGTTAATAATTGAAACAATTATCATAAATAATTAAAACAAAAGAGGCATGTTATTTTTTAGTACTTTCCTGAATAAGCTATTTCATATTCACACTCTACAAGACAAAGACTTAATACTAGGTGCCTTTACAGCATTTACTGTATTTAAATCCCTATTTTAACATATGTATATAAATATATATATATATATATATATATATATGTGTGTGTGTGTGTGTGTGTGTGTGTGTGTAACTTGCAACAAAAAGTCAACATGGATTTGAGTATTTGTGCATGACATTGGTCTCACCTGGTACTCGCTGGGCCAGAAGGTGCTGACAGCCAGCTCCACCTGATGCCACTGCCGCCCCTGAGAGCCGGACACATTCCACACAGCATTTCCCCGCGAGCCACCGTTTACACGCACATACACGTTTAGGCCCCCAGGACTGTGTCCGTCACGGCTGTACAGAAAATAACTGAACTGCACACAGTGTGTGTCGTTCTCACTCAGCGGACGTAACATGAGCTGAGCCCGCTGTCCCGCACCATACTGAGAAGAGTTCACCAGCATGTAGGACCCTGGAGAGACACAGTGAGAGAGAGAGAGAGTGAGAGAGAGAGAGAGAGAGAGAGAGAGAGAGAGAGACTGTTACTTTCTTCATTTACTATCCTTTCTTAACAAATCAGACTTTCTGAACAAAACGGTTGAGTGAATTATACAACGACTCGCTTTTTTAACTTGTAGCCACCTACTAGTGTAATAATGCGACCTTCACTGAAAAATCCCTAACACTAACACATATACAATTGCACTTCTCCATTCTGTTGGGTGACTGGGATGGAGCTCGCTGAGCTCACAATTACACACAGTGAGCATTAATGATTGCTGTGGTGTTGGGGCAGGGCAGAGTTCGCTGTGGCTAATGTAGCTTTAAAGCAGGTGCAATCAGTGCAGTGATGATGGCAGCTCTGCTTGGGTACTCCACCATTATTAATCACGCTGACACAGTTATTAAACCTCTAATGTCTGCCACCGGGGTACCACAAAAATGACATTACATACAGCGAGAAAATAACAGGTAAAAATTAAAGAATTCCCAACAAATGTTTCAGAGACACAACAAACACAAAATACTGACTGTTGCATCTCAGTGACAGTGTCTTGAGGACATTCTATGCTGTCTTTCTTTCTTCTCATTCATTTTTGCCACAGAGGTGTACTTTTCCATCCTTCAATGTAAATCTGAGGAATTTTCTGTACATAAGTATAATCATTTGCCATGTGAAAATCTTAAGTCTTGTTGCTTAAAATAGTTATCAAGCCACAAGGTTTAATGTTTCGTTCCTGTCTGTAGAACAAACAGTACAGAATGCCGTTTAAAGAATAATAATTAATGTAACATGAACAAGAACATATCTAACTTTAAAGGTGTTTCTCTGATGTGACACTTTTTTTACATGTTTTTTTGACATGCTGGACTTCCGATAAATTACAGTTTTCATTTGTCAAAACAGGTGGCAGGCATTAACAATGATTTACAGTCTCTTGCTTTTTGTATTATTTTTGCAATTTATAAAAATAAACCCAAAGTTGTTATAACATCTATCAGGAAGTCTCCTGCCCAGCTGACCTTATTTATCATCTGAAGTACATCTATTTATTCATTTAGCACCAGAGATTCCACAGAGACTCAATGAATCAGAGCACAAAAACAGACAAGTAAAGTTAAAGAAATTAAAATAAGGATCTCAATATTTTTTTTATGAAAAATGACACAGTGGTTGTATAACATATTGGTGCCATGACCCAGATAGGTGTGAGGGAAGCTAGAAAGAGAGATACAGTATATATGTATATATATATGACGGGTGATGCCAGTTCGAATCCCAGTCTGACCAATTACACCTACAATAATAGTGTAGCATATCTTTCCCCGTACAGAAAAACCACATGAACTACACATCTTGAAAATGACATAAAAAATATGTTTAACACTTGTGAAATGCATTCACAGTTCACATGTTAGCACAAGTTACTACAGTAAGAACTGCATGGTAGCACTGCCTTATTTGTCCACCTAGAAAATAAAGCAAGTATCAAAAGAAAAAAGAGCTCCTTATGGTCCAATAATGTTAACTTTTTATTACTGAAGTCTATTGCAAATAACTTCCATCGAAGGTCAATAGCTGCCCTCCATCTGCATTTGAAATTTAAAGCATGTAGTTTCTTACGCTTGACTGTTTCAAACAACAACCCACAAGTTTGCAGCTCCATCGTCTGGAAGAGAACATGAGCATTTGTTTTTAGACTGACTGTCAGGTTTGTATGCATGAGCGCTCTCATGGAACGGACTTTAGAGCCACGGCTTAAAGAGAACAGTGGATAAAAGAAGCTTCTTAAATCAAAAGTCCATCTGACAGTCTTTATGCAGATCAGGGCCTGAATGAGCATCAGTGCCTGCGGTGAATCGCTATGACAGTCACAAATGAAAAAGTGCTGCATCCTGGGAGAACGCACAGCAACAGAATGAAAACTTTAAGGTATACTGGCAGTTTTAGCAGCCTTGAAGGCAGCATTCTGAATAGAAATTGGATGCAAAACTTAAAAAGTTCCCCTCAAGTTTGTGTTGGTGTATAATTTGGTGGGTTGCTCAGATAAAGTCAATTAACCACATAATGTAGTTTCTCATACTTAAAGTCAACATAGAATGAAAATCATTAGGGTTAGGATTAGGGTTTGTCTTAGAGTTACTTACATGGAATTAAGCATAATTAAGTGTTATCATCATAATAGTTAAGTACATGTTATGTGTAACATAAAGCACTACAAAAAAAAGGACATGACTGTTTGGAATGCATTGTGCTTCAATCTAAAAATGGAATAAACATACCTTGGTGACACAAAATACAGGGACGTACCAAAAAGTACATTTCACTGCAGTTTCCAAAAGAAATGAACACAAGAGGCAGTATTTACAGAGTTGACATTAATTAAATGTAATTTTCGCACAATAACTTGAAGAATATCAAATTATGACTTAAAAACAATATTAATAAGGTGAGATATAAAAAAAAAAAACAACTGATGCTTTTAAACGTTAGAATCACACATATCCAGCTTCCTATCTATGGGTTTTCAAAGAATATAGCTTTATAGCCTCCCGTGTAACTACGGTTCGACAAAACAGTTCAAATCTGTGTAAAAGGAAAGTTGAAATTGCACACATTGCAACAAATGCGTTTTTTAAAAACATTTTTTATCAATTTTGCTAACACTATCAGGCTTAGGGTTGGATTTGGTGTAGGGCATATTTCCAAAATAACAGAGCATTAACTTTTAGCAATACGGATATTTAAATTCCGAACTACCGTAATACATACCTATATTAACATAATACATGTGCCAGGGTTCACACATTGAACCTGTGTTTTAGCGCTACTCAGTGGACACCTCTTTTTGGAACTGTTGCAAAACGCACAGTAAGGTACGTAAAAAAGTGCCCCCATATTTTTATGAGACCACGTTGGAAATATGTCCTGTTATAGAAGTGAAATGATTTGTAATAGCAGATTCTTAAGGTTTTTTAAGAGCTAGCACTTTCTGTGGATATAGTGTTAACCTGATCAGTCCTTTTGAACATTCTGAAATAGTTTCAGACATCCTAAATTAGGATGTTCAGAACTCAAGCTCTTTATACGGCTTGAGACACTTCAAAATCTAAAATAATAATGTCTGAACCCTACAAACACCTCCAACGTACAATCGCAACTCCACTTGCAGCCGCCACACATGCTGCTATAATCACGGCTGAGCTTCCTGGAGGCTCTGGGTCCATTTCTCAGAGGTTATTAATTTCCCCCTCCTTCCTCTGGCGGCGCATGTAGAAGCCTGCCTCCTCTCAGCTAAAGGGTGTGAGCGCCAGGGACCATGACCCAAATGAAAATTTTCACACGCTCGTTTTTCTGGAGCCCATTTTCAGGCCCTGACAGGTGGCGGAGGAGAGACGGGAGGTCAGACAAATGAATCATGGCAGAGCGCTGCTGGAAATCTGACTGTGCCTTATTTACTGATAACACTTTATGTAATGAAACGATGTAACGCAGTAATCTAAAGGCAACAGGAATCTGGTAAAATAGTATTTTGAGTTGAGAACAACTTTCAGGGGTAGTCCACCAAAAATGTCAATTCTATCATCATTTACTCATCATAATGTGGTAACATAATGAAGATATTTTATAACGAAACAGTTTCAGTCTCCGTTGACTTTCACTGCATTTTTAGAAAGTCTAACATTCTTTAAAATAGCTTATTTTGTGTTACAAATAAGCAAATAGAGTCATACATGTCTGAAAAGACATGAGATTAATGCAATGATGAATTATGTTTAATTTTGGTATGGGCTAATCTTTAACAGAGAAAATAATGTTAATAATGTTAATTTGTCTATACTTCATTTATTCAAACACACACACATACAATGTGATGAGTTGGAGTGAGGCAAAGTCGGACCAAACATTTTTTTAGAATTCCATGTTAACCACTTTACACTATTTTAGTGTATCATCATTATATTATTATTATTAATTAATTATTAAAACATTTTTGGTCCGACCAAAAAAAAAATTGAAATTACATAAATGTGACCACAAAAGCTGTCATAAGTTGGCTATATGTGTAGCAAAAGCCAAAATACATTATATGGGTAAAAATTTTTGATTCTTTTATTCCAAAAATCACCAGGATATTAAGTAAAGATCATGTTCCATGAAGATATTTACAAATTGTCTATGGTAAATAAATCAAATATGAATATTATTACCTTAAAATTATTATTATTTTAAATCTCCTGATAGCTAGCTGCTTTGACCCTGCCCTTGATAAAACACAGTGGACCAACCCCAGCAGCTGACATGGCACCCCAGACATCACTGACTGTGGGTACTTGACACTGGACTTCAGGCATTTTGGCATTTCCCTCTCCCCAATCTTCCTCCAGACTCTGGCACCTTGATTTCCGAATGACATGCAAAATTTGCTTTCATCCAAAAAAAGTACTTTGGAACCACTGAGCAACAGTCTAGTGCTGCTTCTCTGTAGCCCAGGTCAGGCGCTTCTGCCGCTGTTTCTGGTTCAAAAGT